>SJXQ01002563.1:0-29928 GCA_006408695.1 Aepyceros melampus
AAAAGTTATGACCAACCTAGATAGCATATTCAAAAGCAGAGACATTACTTTGCCAACAAAGGTCCATCTAGTCAAGGCTATGGTTTTTCCTGTGGTCATGTATGGATGTGAGAGTTGGACTGTGAAGAAGGCTGAGCGCCGAAGAATTGATGCTTTTGAACTGTGGTGTTGGGGAAGACTCTTGAGAGTCCCTTGGACTGCAAGGAGATCCAACCGGTCCATTCTGAAGGAGATCAGCCCTGGGATTTCTTTGGAAGGAATGATGCTAAAGCTGAAGCTCCAGTACTTTGGCCACCTCATGTGAAGAGTTGACTCGTTGGAAAAGACTCTGATGCTGGGAGGGATTGGGGGCAGGAGGAGAAGGGGACGACAGAGGATGAGATGGCTGGATGGCATCACTGACTCCATGGACATGAGTCTGAGTGAACTCCGGGACAGGGAGGCCTGGCGTGCTGTGATTCATGGGGTTGCAGAGTCGGACATGACTGAGCGACTGAACTGAACAATTTTTAAAAACTCTTCATTAATACTTCTACTTCAACTCTTTCTCCTCACAAACCTTTGTTTATATAATTATTCACATCTATAGTTTCCTCTCCATTCTAACTGCCATCGCTTATAATCCTGGCCATTGTTTTCACTTAAATGTAACGGAAACCTTTACTAGCTTCTCCTTCCTCATATTAGGGGGTTTCCCTGGTAGTTCAGATGGTAAAGAATCTGCCTGTGATGAGGAGACCCAGGTTCAATCCCTGGGTGAGGAAGATCCCCTGGAGAAGGGAATAGCAACCCACTCCAGTATGCTTGCCTGAGAATTCCAGAGACAGAGTCTGGAGGGCTACAGTGCATGGAGTTGTAAAGGGTCAGACGTGACTAAGCGACTGACTACTACACAACACTTACTAAATCACTGATACTTTCTGTATAATAGTCGAAGTTCCATCTCAAAGCCTGTTGTATCAGCCCTTCAAAGAAATAAGGATTCTGCTCATTGACATACTGACAGGGGCTTTGGGAAGCTAGTCATATATACAGAATCAGTGCTTGTCTGACAGTTCCCATTTGTGAAGTTCACGTTAGAGTAAGTGTTCAGTGCAGTTCATCAAACATTTTATTTCTTCATTCAGTTCAGTTACTTTGTAACCCCATGGACTGCAGCATGCCAGGCTTCCCTGTTCATCACCAACGCCAGGAGCTAGCTCAAACTCATGTCCATTGAGTCAGTGATGTCATCCAACCATCTCATCCTTTGTCATCCCCTTCTCCTCCTTTATCAGCATCAGGGTCTTTTCCAATGAGTCAGTTCTTCACATCAGAAGACCAAAGTATTGGAGCTTCAGCTTCAACATCAGTCCTTCCAATGGAATATTCAGAACTGTTTCCTTTAGGATTGACTGGTTTGATCTCCTTGCAGTCCAAGGGACTCTCAAGAGTCTTCTCCAACATAGTTGAAAAGCAACAATTCTTCAGTGCTCAGCTTTGTTTATGGTTCAACTCTCACATCCATACATGACTACTGGAAAAACCATAGCTTTTGTCAGCAAAGCAATGTCTCTGCTTTTTAATATGCTGCCTAGGTTTGTCATATTATTTCCTCATATTAATCCTCCATTCATCCTGCCTAATATCATCTAACATTTCTAAAATATCATTTCATATCATTTCCTTGCTCAAAATACTTCAGAAGCATCCTATTACAAAATAAATCCAAAACTCTTACTATGGCATTAATTAAATGCCTTCTACATGCTAACTCAAAACTAACTTTCCAACTTTTTTTTCACTTGAGCACTTTAATCCATTCAGTTTATATACCCACTCTCCTTCAAAACATGCTGGCTTATCTTTCCTCATGCTTCCCCCTTATTTGGAATAATCTCTTACTCCTCTCTGAATACTCCCACCCTTTACAGCTTAGCCCAAGTTGTAAAACTTTTCTCGTAGATGTTTTCCACTCAAAATCACAATGATCTTTTTCTGCTCTCCTAATGTATTTTTTTGTCTAGGCAAAATTAGTTGCCTTAAAAGATTTATTTAGGGAAAACTTGAAAAACAAATAGGTTCTATTTTAATGAGCACAATGAGACTTATGCATAAGTCCAGTAACTTACACATACGTAGAGAGAATTAGGAACATTTAAGTCTAGTCAAAGATACAGGTAATTACCACTGGAAATGATAGCTGTTACAAATAGCTCTGAATCCCTATTATATTCAGTAAAATGGTTAAATAAGTAAACGTGACACTTGTTAATGATAGCAACCAAAATGGCTAATGCTTTACCTAATAGTATTAATCAAACTAAAATGCTTCTAAAAATAGGATCTTAGAAGTATAAGGATTTTACCAAGCTCATATCAATTATACCACCATAACAATGATAAAAGTATAAATTATATTACTATGACTAATCTATTCAAAGACTATGCGAAGAGTTGACTCATTGGAAAAGACCCTGATGCTGGGAGGGATTGGGGGCAGGAGGAGAAAGGGACGACCAAGGATGAGATGGCTGGATGGCATCACAGACTCAATGGACGTGAGTCTGAGTGAACTCCGGGAGTTGGTGATGGACAGGGAGGCCTGGCGTACTGCGATTCATGGGGTCGCAAAGAGTCAGATACGACTGCGCGACTGAACTGAACTGAACTGAGTCTATTCAATATGAAGAGCCATTTTAAAACAACATGGTAGAAGACTATTCAATAATATAGAAGGTAACAAGAACAATTTACCAAATGTTATGTATAGTTCAGGCTATTGACAGAAAAAGCAATACTGATGTTCACTAAGTGTTCTGGAAGTGCTCAACCTAACTGGTAATCATGGAGACAACATTAAAAATAACAAGTTATTTACTCAACTATTATACAAACAGAAGGATTTAAGAAAAACACAACAATATAGTCTATAGCTATATATATAGCTTTATATATATAAAGCTCAAAGAATTATAACCAGTGGATAACCATGGTTATTACCAGTGTGGAAGGGATATAATTGGAAGTAGCAGTGAAGGAAGACTTTGGTTTGCAGGATCTCAGTTCCCCAACCAGGGACTGAATCCAGAACTACAGCAAAGAAAGTCTGGAATCCTGACCTTTAGGCCACCAGTGAAATTTTTTTTTTTTAATCTACAAATATTTAAATTCACCTAAAGAAACTCAAGACAGATTGGCAAAGGACTGTATTATCATGTCTTTCCCACTAGGGATATTTGGAGCTGTTCTTGTCCAGTATCTTTAGCACAAATACTCCTCAGTAGCATCAAAGCCTTCCCTGATAAATTGTCTGGCCTCCTGCAGTCGTTGATATTATAGTGTACATAGTAAATGCATCTTGAAACAATGCAAATTTTATTTTCCAAATTTTAAAAAGCCTTTGAATTTTGCCACATCTAAGATGAAGAATGATGATCTAAATAATCTAAGATGAGCTTAAAGCTCAACATTCAGAAAACGAAGATCATGGCATCTGGCCCCATCACTTCATGGGAAATACATGGGGAAACCGTGGAAACAGTGTCAGACTTTGTTTTTGGGGGCTCCAAAATCACTGTAGATGGTGATTGCAGCCATGAAATTAAAAGACGCTTACTCCTTGGAAGAAAAGTTATGACCAACCTAGATAGTATATTCAAAAGCAGAGACATTACTTTGCCAACAAAGGTCCGTCTAGTCAAGGCTATGGTTTTTCCTGTGGTCATGTATGGATATGAGAGTTGGACTGTGAAGAAGGCTGAGTGCTGAAGAATTGATGCTTTTGAACTGTGGTGTTGGAGAAGACTCTTGAGAGTCCCTTGGACTGCAAGGAGATCCAACCAGTCCATTCTGAAGGAGATCAGCCCTGGGATTTCTTTGGAAGGAATGATGCTAAAGCTGAAGCTCCAGTACTTTGGCCACCTCATGAGAAGAGTTGACTCATTGGAAAAGACTCTGTNAAGACTCTTGAGAGTCCCTTGGACTGCAAGGAGCTCCCAGCCAGTCCATTCTGAAGGAGATCAACCCTGGGATTTCTTTGGAAGGAATGGTGCTAAAGCTGAAGCTCCAGTACTTTGGCCACCTCATGCGAAGAGTTGACTCATTGGAAAAGACTCTGATGCTGGGAGGGATTGGGGGCAGGAGGAGAAGGGGACGACCGAGGATGAGATGGCTGGATGGCATCACTGACTCGATGGACACGACTCTGAGAGAACTCCAGGAGTTGGTGATGGACAGGGAGGCCTGGTGTGCTGCGATTCATGGGGTCGCAAAGAGTCGGACACGATTGAGCGCTGAACTGAACTGAAGATGAAGAAATCCCTTTAAATCTATTCCTGAAGGGCACTAATTCACATACCATGACTCAGAAAAAAATGGCTTTACCAAGTCATTAGTACCTGCTTAACCTCATAATCAGTGTTTCGAGCCAATGAAGCCCAATTATACTGCGAACACCAGAATGGAAAACAAACTTACAGGACCACCTATTGCCTCCAAGTTATAAGAACCCTAAACTAATATCCAACTTTCATTGATCACCTATGGAAGACAGAAGCATGACACTGCCAAGACTCCAGTTTGGTAACTGAGAAGAAAATATCTGCTGGTCATACAGATAGTTGTTGCAGCCCTGTCACAACCTTATCTTCCACCTTTACTAATTTCCCTAACCTACCAACAGAAAAGGGTAGAGATTTAAGTCAGTGGAAAGTCAGTCAAGAGCTGACTTAACACAGAAATAGTATACTCAGATTTCTATAATCAACACTTAACGGATTCAGAACATTCCTCCCAAATACCCTAAAACTGCTGATTCTCAATTGTTCCTATGGGATTAAAAGATGAAGAGAATTTATTTAGCTTAAAGAGGCCAAGGACTTAAAAGGGGATGTCATGGCAAGCAATTAGAATTGTTAACAGCAATAAAGAAACTATTATTTGAGGGGAGAATTCTCTCTTGCCCTTTGAAAAACCACACCCATCAGACTGCTTTAAAAGGCTATTACTTTACATTTTTATTGTATTTGCAGTACCACACTATTACTGGTCAACAGAGCTTAAATACACTTGTGCTTTGTAAGTAGAATCATTTTGTGGTAGTATTAACAAACTGGCCCAAACTGCTTTACCCAAAGTCCTACCAAGTTGATCCTTAGGGACAAGATCTAGTATAAGGCCAAAACAAATAGAGGAAAACCAGCCCAGGAAGTTCTCAAGGAAGCTCGAATGCCTCAGCAAGTGTGGATGATGATCTAATGATATGAAGAGCAGAGGGAATCCTTAAAACTCCCAGACAGGGCACATAAATGCTTTCTGATATCCACTTATATCACTCTCACATTTGAGGACACTTTTCAAACAATTTATAGTTATTTTAAGTACAAAAATATATTTCCTTTCAACTCAGTTTAGTATATACTATGAAGAAGCCAATTTAATTAAAAATTAGTTATGCCAAAATATTGCCATTCTTTAAAACATAATTAAACGACTTTGTTTTAAAAGTTTTAAAAGCCATACCAAAAGAATGATTTTTTATGTACTTTTTTTATTAAAAAGTGTTAATTCTACTTCATCAAATGCCTGACTTATAAGACTGCTCATAACTTTTACACCATCAAATCTACCCCTAGCCTCTCTTTCAAAATGAATATGAAGCTACTTAAGGGTTCAGAAAGTCCAAAATCAAAGCATCAGAGGTGGGATTCAAAATCTATGTGGTATAATAAACAGATTTTAAAGTCATGATGTGATTTTATAAAGGCTAATAAATACCTGGCAGAATACATGTCTTCCTGTTTAGAAAGTCATTGAGATTCAAACAGTTTTAACTGCAAAGTATCAGATATTGGGTTGAGCACTTTCCTTTAGATTAATGAATTTATATCCAGTTCTAGGACAGCATGATCTTTCAAGATGCTGTCGTAAGAAAGTGAGGAAAATCACTAAAACAAATCTTCCAACCATCACATGTCATCCTATGGCCTCACAGGCTTAGGAAACAAGTCTACACCCATCAAACCAAACTTCATTCTGTGATCTAATCTAGAGTATACATGGCCTCAGAAAAACATACACAACCTAGAAATATCAAAAAACTGAACTGGAAGTACTATACATACACATACATACATACATACATACTATACATAGGCTCAACATGTGGAGCCTTAAGACCGGAAATGAGGAAAGTTATGGCGGTCTCTTTAAACTGTATTCTACTTCCTGCCCACAATATCCAACAAGACAAATGTCAAATGTCAAAACTTGGACTTAGCTATTTATTATGAGTGTACAACAACCATTTTGATATGTTCTAGGTAGAAGTAAGTGCTGAATACTTATGTTGCCCTTTTTCCAAAAAATAATTTAGCAACTGATGCTGAATGCATACCGTCACATACTGAGGAAATAAATACTGTGGAAAATTCTTCAAGAGATGGGACTACCAGAGCACCTGACCTGCCTCCTGAGAAAGCTACATGAAGGTGAAGAAGCAACAGTTAGAACTGGACATGGAACAACAGACTGGTTCCAAATTAGGAAAGCAGTATGTCAAGGCTGTATATTGTCACCCTGCTTATTTAACTTACATGCTGAGTACATCATGCAAAATGGCGGGATGGATGAAGCACAAGCTGGAATCAAGACTGCCTGGAGAAATCAATAACCTCAGATATGCAGATGACACCATCCTTATGGCAGAAAGTGAAGAGGAACTGAAGAGCCTTTTGATGAAAGAGGAGAGTGAAGAAGCTGCTTAAAACTCAACATTCAAAAAACAAAGATCGTGGCATCCGGTCCCATCACTTCATGGCAAATAGATGGGGAAACAGTGGAAACAGTGACAGACTTTATTTTCTTGGGCTCCAAAATCACTGCAGATGGTGACTGCAGCCATGAAACTAGAAGATGCTTGCTCCTTGGAAGGAAAGTTATGACCAACCTAGACAGCATATGAAAAAGCGGAGACATTACTTTGCTGACAAAGGTCCATCTAGTCTAGGCTATGGTTTTTCCAGTAGTCATGTATGGATGTGAAAGTCTCAAACAGTTGGACATGACTGAGCAACTGAACGGAACTGACACACTGTCACATTATTTGACAAGTAATGTAGCAGGAAATATGACGATAATAAAAAGAGGACAGACTGGGGGAAAAACACAAACCAATCATTCAATACAGGGTTCTATATTCCCCATAATTTCTGTTATCACTGCTTGTCAACTACCAAAGCTGTCTCAGTCCTTCTAGCTACAAGCAATGGCCGCAGGATAAAGTGCATCCTATACTCCCCATTCCTTCTCCCTTGGGTGGTCACCTGCTCCCCCTTCACATAACTCCTCTCCAGCACAGGTAACAGCTATATATACTAAAGACCACAAAAAGCCCACAAACTGGCCTCACAGGCTTTCCAACAAATCACAGAATTTATCACTAACATCCCTCTTGGACCCAGCCACATCTCAATGGATCCTATTTTTCTCCTTATCTGGAAATCCTCAACTGAGTTTAGCTTGCCCGGTTCTCTGAATCTTCATACAAATGCATGTTCCATTACAGTAGAAATGGTATAGGCTCCCATGTGTACCACCAGCCACCCTGCTCACAGAAGAGAAAGGCAGAATGTAAAAAGCAGATGAACTGACAAGTTAAATGTATTAGAGAACATTTATAGGGAAAACATTATAGGGAAAAACATTTATAGGGAACATTTTATAGGGAAAAAAACAGTGAACCAAGTACACAAAGGTCTCAAATGAAAGCTTGAGAGCCAACTATGGCCCTCAGATATATTTTGGCTAGCCCAGGAGGTGTTTTAGTTAGAAGCCAACATTTAAAAGAATAATAGAGTAAAATCCAGATTTCGGCATTCTTTTGAGAAACAGAAAGATGTGGCAACCCTAAAGCCAAATTCCTGCAAAGTTAACAAAGGCTGGACCCGAGCACAGTGTCCCCTTTAGACAGGGCATGTGCTGTCTGTCCCCTGTCCAGAAGAATCCCCCACTCTCAGTGTCCACCAGACTTGCTTCATTGATTGATCAGTGCACAACTGAGGCTGTCTGAATTTGCTACTCCTGAATTTCAAACACAAAAATAACTACAGGACAGTATAACTATAGGGCAATAATATCCTCATGTGTTGTTTAACATACTCTCTTTGTGAGAGCCTAGGTTTAGAGAAGCTATCTTCTCCGAAGTCACTGTTGGCCAATAATTTTTCTTAAAGGGCTCCAAATAATCTGTTGTGGTCTGTGAGAAGACACAACAGTTAAGAATATGTAACAAGTGATTGGAGGACCAAAGATAAAGGCTACATGGAATAGAATGCCTGAAGGAAAAGATCAAAATCAGTGGGGTTGGCAATTAAGAGGTTAAAATCACACAGATGTTTATGTACAAAGAGTTTATGACATGTACAGAATAAAGCAACTCTCCACAAGAGTGATAAGCTTTAATTTCTGTTTTATCCAATGAAGTAATTCTCTGCATAGGTCTAGCCCTCTGGGTAATCAGGAGGCCAGGTTAATATATCTGCCTAAAAGATAAGAGAAAAATATTGGTGTTTTAATGTCTTTTTTTGCAAAATTAATCTGTTACTTGCTATTTCCTGAAATAAATTATTTTTCAGAGAAAAGAATGATATGTTTAAGTGACTCAACAGCATTTCACATTTAGATAGCACTTATAACATCTTAAACATTAACAATCTATTTTTCATCTTATGCTGACAAAACTTTTGTGTTATAAAGTTGACTAAGCAGACCTTACTTTCCCCTCACACATACTGAAGCACAAAGAAGCCAAGAGGTTTCACAAAGGTAACCCAGCTAGTTACGGCAGAGAGAAGATTAGAACGCAACTTCATTAAATCATAACCTGGGTTCTTTCCACTACAACCTGCTGCTGCTGCCGCCTCTCACCCAGTGTAAGCCTACAAAGGGTGGAAAGGAGGTTCAAAGGATCCACTCAAGTCTCTAAAATTCCTCCCAATTTCAAGAATGAAACTGGCTCTTCTACTCAATTTTAGGTCCCCAAAGGAGAGTCATTCATTTCCACAGATACTGCATTTGTGTGTCATATATGTTTTGTCTTCCCAATTATTTCTAAAGTTTCTCCAGGAGGTGGCAAATAACATGATTCTTTTTATGTCCAACATAAACACTCAAATATTTATTATTTATATACAGAATTTAACAAATTATCTCCATCTCTTGTTCCAAGAAACAAAAGGTCAGAAATAACCTTAAGTGATTTTTCAGAAATAATGACAAGGACATCTAAGTTATATTACAAAGAGGGAAAAAAGTAAGAAGAAAAGGTAGCTAGGGATACAAGTTTTATTTGTGTTTTATAAACCTCAAAATGTTTTTAAGTCATCTTTTTGTCATATGCACAAAAAGTTATTGAACTTTGGTGGGTTAACATTTTGCAAATATCTAAAAGATTTTCTTTTAGTTAAAATATAAATATACATATGGTGTTTATATAAATAATTGTCATATATGTATAAATATACATATATACAGCTGCATATACTGTCTTTAAATACCAATAAAAATCTCTGCTGTTTAAGAGTGATCTTTTGTGAAGCCTGGAGCCTAGAGCTGGACAAGATATCTTCTCACAGGTCACTTAAGAGTCTGATGATTTTCTTAAAAGGTTCCAAATAATTTGTAATAATATGGATACTTAACATTCACTGTTATGATATTCATGGCATGCTTTTAGATTTATGTACATAAAACCTTGATGAGGCAGAATATTTTAAATCTCTACTTAGAATGAAATAAGAGAGTCAGCAGTCAAAATAAAAAACTAAAGAAGAAATATAGTCCATTAAATTCAATGATAACAAGAGTAACATTTTATCCTTGCAAAATGACAGTGCTTGAGTATATCCTAATCACATAAAACAATTTTACACACCAACCAACTTCTTTTGGACACTGGTTTCTCTATGCCAAGAACTATCTAAAAGATCCCCATAAGATTTAATGCAAACTGTGAGGCTCCCTCCTTACAGGATATGCTGGGAATCTTCCATCTCCAAAGGGCAATTGTAACCCTTGGTTTTATAACCCATGGGGGAAAAAAAACATTTTAATAAGAGTGTTGGAGGGAGTAGAAACTAATAATTGAAACTCCTAATTTGATAATACTGTATATACCAAAAATATACATGCATAAATGTTTAACCTAAAAAATCCCCTTCTAGGAATTTGTTCTACAGATAAACTTGAATTAGTATGAAATGCCATGCTACTAAATAATTTACTGTAGCACTATTAGAAAAGCAAATTTTTAGAAACAATTTTGCAATTATGTGGGGACTAGTTAAATAAACTGTGATATTTCCATACAATGGAATACCATGTAGCTTTGAAAAAGAGAGAAAGCTCCCTTTGCCTGGATATGAAAAAAAATCTCCATGCTATAGGAAATGAAAAAAGCAAAGAGCAGAATCATGTATTCTGCAATATGTGTAAAAGGGTGGTGGCAGGGGAAGGAACAATGTATATAGAAAGATACACATAAAATATCTTTGGGAAGGACACTCAAGAACACTATTTGCCTCTTAGAAATGAGATTAGGTGGGTGGACAAGAGAATAAATGGAAGATTTTTCATTCCATACTTTTGAATTTGAACCATGTAAAGTGGACTAGCTGGTTAAAACACTAAATTTAACCGAAGTATTTATTAATTTGTAGAAAAATTATAGACAGCTATTTCAGGATTTATAATTTGAGAACACTGCATTATAATTAACACTACAAATCAGTGTAACAACTTTGGCTATTTTTTCCATCAGTTCACCCCTCGAGATATTATATAGCCACAGAATACAGAGCCAGAGAAGGGTGTGAAAAATCTGAACTTCTCAAATTTTACAGGGAAGAAAACTTTGGCACAAAGAGGTTAAAGAAACTCACCAATGGATACAATTAGCAGCTGGCAAAGTATGACCTAAAACCTGACCCACATTTCAAAACATTCTCATGTATTTTCCTCCCCTCAAACTGCTTCCTCATTATCACAAACAGCCAACAAGTGTTCACCAAGATCACTAAGAAATGACAGTTACTACTACAGCCACCCTAACTGCATTTTGAAGATAACACAAATGACAGGGCTAGTGTGAGCTGATATCCTATCTCTGTGAGATACTTTTCAGTGCTCTCAGGGGAACCACAAGAGAGGTAAGGTCTTGGTTCCTTGGGTCAGGTCTGAGCAGTGAGACAAGGGGTAGTTAAAGCCATAGCATAAACATGGGAAGGGTATGGGAGGGATCTTCCAACAAAGTCAATTACACCAGAAAAATTGAGAATAATAGTAAGCAACTTCACAATCAGGAAATTCAAATTTATTTTTATATTAAAACAAACACTAATCTATTGTGGCACAGTTTATAAAATGCACATGGAGTTTTAAGGTAGACAAGGCACTTATAAAGAAATTTCATGCTGCTTCTGATTGATCCTGTAAGTGGCCTAGAAGGACACACATTCAGAATCTCTTAAACACTTAAGAGGCAGGAAGGCTTAAGAACTACTACACCAAAGGAATTAAAGCAGTGTTCTCAACGGCAGTGGAAAGAGCAAAGGATTAAGCTAAAATAGACCTGGAAATGCAGTCTCATTTCTGCCATCAGTACATGTGACCTTAGATCAGTTATTTAACCTTAAGCTCAGACCTGTTTCCTCATCTGTAAATGTGGTCAATGTCACTTACCTTGCAGTGTTGTTAAAAGGATTGCAGATAATGATAAGCAAACTGCCAAAACTCCAGAAGGAGTACAAGAAATGACAGTTACTACTATAGCCACCACAAACCTATCAGAATCTTTATTTGATCATCTAACCATTTATCTGGGTTCAATTTATTAGAACAAGATAATGTGAGCAATGGATGTCATAAGCCCTCCCAACCAGTCACAGGAAAAAAAAAAAATAGGCCAACAGGATAAAATTACCTGAATGAAGTTTATTATACTCACATATTTCATTTCAAACTTCTTAGCCAACATTTCCACTTCTTGCCTCTCCTGATGATCATCATTGAACGGGTCTTCTGTGTAAATGGGCTTTTTCTGATTCAAAGTGAATGGTAAAAGAAATAGAAGTATTAGTATTACTTCAATTAGAGTTGACTATATCTTTAAAACTTAGTAAATGAGTCAATTTTTCCAAATATTAACAAATAAATTAGAAGCATTAAAAAGTAACTAAAAAAGAAATAACACTGTAAATCAACTACACTTCATTTGAAAAATCCATTTTAATTTTAAAAAATTCAAAAATTAAAAAAAAAACTAGAAAGAAATGTTGGTTTATAGCAAAAATATTTGCAGTTTTAATGGACTCTTACACATTTTAAAGTTTTTCAACAGTTAAAAACTCAACAATTCAAATTGTCTTCAGTGACAAAATGATCTATGGTTACCCTATCCAAAATAAAAAGGCCAAAGAAACCCAAGAAAATTAGGTTTAAAAAAAAAAACAAAAAACCTATAACTGTACTTTGATAACTTCCCAACAAAGATTAACCAATTTGGTCAGAAATTCTTTTCCTTTTAAATGTTTATTACAATCATCATTTAATCATCTGCCCTGAGTTAGCACTGGAATATCTGTAGCTGCTACAGCTTGTTGCTGAGGCCAAGCACAGACAAGCTCTGTATCACCTACATCCTGTCAATGAATATCCATTCAAGAAATTCATACAACTTCTAAACAAGGCAGAAAAGTTCAATAGCTACAGATTACATTATCAAGGATTCCTTTCAGCAGGAAGAGTTAAAATCTACTATAAAGCACAGTTCAAAACATACAGCCAGGATCTCGCATTTACTACCTACTGATCAAAATAAACAAAAAGACACATCACATCTTTTATTCAGGCTTACTATTTCACAGACACACTTCATATATATATAGACAGATATAATTCAATATACAAAAAAACCAAAACAAGGAGCTACATATTACCTAATTATGAACTGACTAGAAATAGAAAGTTCATGGGGGAAAAAAGGCTAGATGCTTTAACTGATGTACCATCTTCAAGCAGTAATTAAAATGAAAGTACAATACAGCTGAAATATTAGACACAGATTTGCCCTGAAGGTCAAGAAAAAATGTAGAAGGGATGACATTTTGCGAACTTTGAAACCAAGATATTTCATCCTGGCTATAAAGGCTGAGACATGATTAATCGAAAAATATGGACAGAATGAATACAAAACAATTCATCATACTTGGAGGCATTAGAATGAAAGGATACATTTTAAAGCTTAAAAGAACTTTTAAATCAATTTTGAAAATTATCTATTATATTAAATAACATGTACAGTCCTTTATCCCAACAGGAGTTATCAAAGGAAAATATAAATATGACCTGAAGCAAACAAAGCAGCAGAAAGGTGATGAAACAAGAAAGGAAAGAAACAAAACATAAACGAAAGACAAAAAAAGCAAGCAAGCAAGCAGAAAGTTACTGAACCAAGAAGCACTAGACATGTTCAGAAGATAGCCTTAACATGAGATTAGAGTTACCGACAGTAAACCACCACCCTTGCCATTATAAACTGTTCCCTTATATCACGATGGAGTCCAAATACTACATCTCACTATTGACCTGACCCATTTCTGTATGAGCAACTATAAACATACGAATAGATATTTTAAATAAGAATCACCGTATATACCATTATCAAATATTTTATATGTGGATTTTTATATGGGCAGCAAAATTAAATCACTTATTTACTCTTAATAATCTATAAAAGTAAATTTAAGGAAACTGACTCACTTTCAAAATTAAGGCTCTAAGCTTTACATTTTTCAGGTGAAAAGACCTAATAATTAGTAAATACCAAAATAACCGATCAACCCATAGGCAAAATTGATGCAACAATTCTTTCCTTTGATGTTAACTAATTAACATTATTTTCAGGAGAGCTTTCATATATGTTATCCAAAATATGCAGTATGACAACGGAATAACACAGAATGCTCTGGTAACAGTATTATCACTGTAATCATTTATTTTTATACAAAATGCTCAATCCTGTTTATAGGAAGATGTTTTCTGGTTAAGTGATTTTCTGGTTTACTAAGAGTTGAAAAAGAATTTCTTGTTTATCAATTCCCCTGAGCCAGAAAAGGTGAACAAATTACTCTTTCAGGATAGACATGATTACAATGCCTCCACCCCAACCAGGATCAATACTCCCGCAGACAAGGTTAAGGGTTTAGCTAATCTGTGTTCTGACAACTAGACGGGTTTTATTTTCCATATTTTGCCAACACCTGCTCATTTGATTATGTTTTCCCTTATAAATAAAAAGTAAGTTTAAAAAACTCCTGACTGCATTTAGTTAATAGGGGTTTTACTGTTGTGTATTTATGAAAGATGGTTTAAATTCACCCCAGTACAGATTGTACTCATATGTAACAGGTTTTTGATACTTACATATCTATCAAGTAAAGTCTTACTGGGTAATAGCTATCTCAATATTGCAGAAAGTTTTCTTCTTTTAATTTTACAAGATCTCTTTTCCTTCCCTTGCTACTCTTAACCTGCTACATAGTATGTTGTTCAATTACAATAAGGTAAAATGAGGGCCTCCCTCATAGCTCAGTAGGTAAAGAATCTACCTGCAATGCAGGAAACCTTCGTTCTATTCCTGGGTCAGGAAGATCCCCTGGAGGAAATGGCAACCCACTCTAGTATTCTTGCCTAGAGAATCCTATGGACAGAGGAGCCTCGCAGGCTACAGTCCATGGGGTCGAAACAGTCGGACACGACTTAGCCACTAAATCACCACAAAATTTAAAAACTATTTTGAAAATATTCCATCATCATTGAAAATAAACTGGACTCCTCCTAAGGGGAAGAAAAACCAAAGCTGGAAATCTACACTTTGCAGATTAATTCTACTGCTTACATTTTGCCTCCTCCTGGTTTCTCTTCCCAGGATTTCCTTTCATGGAAATGTGACAACTTCATTTAAAAAGGTGTTTTCTATACTTCCTTATGTAATAAATATGTTCACTAGGAATAATCATAGGAAAATCTGGCAAATATTTGTTGCAAAGGCACACTGTATGTATAAACAATGGATATTTTGGTTCAGTGGAATATGTCAAATGATATATGGCTGAATGTACAAGATAACTAGACTAATACACCACAAATTGATAGTGTAAAAGAAAAATTAAATGAATTATTCACCTTTCTCCTAGTACATGAAATTATTAGCTCTGATATTACCAAATTAATAGAGTAGGATGTCAAAATCACTTCATAATTAAAAGATACATATGTTATTAGTCTACCATCCCATGAATACTATAGCATAAAGATCATAACAGAGGTCTTTGTATTTCTACTGTAATTCTTATTTCAGTTCAATTGGGCAGGACTTTCTAAATTTATACTGTATGAGTTAATTGTAACAATTCTGTTTTTATTAAGAACTGGTACTAGCATATGGGAAAAAGTACTAATAAGATGACATATGAGCACTCTGGGAACCAGCCCCTCTTTGTAAAATGGGGATGAAGGTTTTTTCTCATGCAGTTCTGCTGGACTAAACTCCACAAGCCACAATTAGAACTGTGTTTAGCACACAATGAGAAATCGGTAAATGTCATTATTATGTTTTTTTCCCCCAATATAATCACCTATAATTTATGAAGTAGATTAGGGAGTACAACTGCAAACCTTTTTTAGATCAGAAGATCAAATATAGCACAATTTTTTGGAAAAATGCTTCAGTCCAATATTCTCAAAATTCTTTGAAGGAAAAATATGCGATCACTTTATGAATAACAGGGGCACTAAAATGAGGACAAAATGTGTGGAAATGACCAAAATGATCTCTATCCTTAACAATTCATTTTGGTTGCAAACATTTAGTAATGATTTGATCACACAATAGTATTTGTAAATAATGATCAAAAGATTGGCTGGCTTTACAACAAACACAATCTAGTAACATTGTTTAATATGCTATTTTTAAACTAAGTTATTCATTTCAACTATAAAGAAAATCGAGGATGATAATAAAACAAGTGACTTCTGGGGTCCATTAGACGGGTGCTAAAGCAAAACCTAATAAACAGAATAGTCTCTTAAACAACAGAAGAAATTGTTCTTATTACTCTTACTCCATCATTTCCCTTTCTAGCCGACTTCTGAAGATCACCAGCCAACAATAAAAATTACAGCTACCAACAAGCCCCTCTCCTATCTCCATTGTTCACCAGTTCCACCAAAGGCATACCTAGGTATTTTTAATAAAGTTTTTAGAAATTCAAACTAACATTATTTTCATCATCCAAAAATCACAATGGCCAAATGCAATATCCTTCAACTAGGACCAATAAACTAATGATATGTACACTCAAATAAGAATATGATGGTAAGCACCAAATAAAACGAAAGACACCCTCCCATTCAACTGCTGCATGAACACTAGAGAAAACAAAGCTTAAAAGGTTTACCAATATCAACACGAAAGAGAAAAATAAGGAACCAGATAACTAGCCCAGGTATCCTTCATTCCTAAAGTGGAATCCTTAGTCTGAAAATGTTTAGATTACTTTGAAATCCCCTTCAATTAAGAAAAATAGCCCACGCTCAGAAGCACATCTCAGCGCCCACAACAACAAACAGCGACGAAGGTGAGGATGATCCTGGAGGGGTTACACAATGTCTCCGCTTCACACTGGGGGGCGTGTCCCCCAGGTTTTCTCTTCCTTTCTACCGAAACGACTGCGGGAGGTCCGCAAGCAAAACCCAACAACGCAACTTGCAGGGCCCCCAGGTTTTTTTGTAGAGGCAGAGAGGAAACCTGAGGTTTCGAAAGGTGCAGGGGAAAGCCAGATCGGAACAGCGTTTGGAGCGAGAGCAGGATGCGGGGGTAGGGGAGGATGGTCGGTGGAGCGGGTAGGAGCCTCGGCCAACCCAGGGGAGCAGAGGAAAGCACACTCGCTCGGCCCCTGCCCCTTCCAGCCACCCTATGCGGAGACCTGAGACGCGCAAGGTGGGCGTCGGAAGGTGCAAACCACTGGGGGGAGGCGGACGGGTCTGGTCCCGAGGCTCCCGGGGTCTGGGGGATGAGGGAGGGATCTCCTGTACCCGTTGTTCTCCACACAGCAACAGCTCCGGGTAACTGAACTCCACGCAGCTCTCGTCGGTGGGATCTTTGAGCACCAGCTCCAGGCGCACCGTCTCCCTCGGCGGCCTTGGCTGCGGCTCGGCCCGGGAAGTCAACTCCCGCGGCGGGGGCGGCTGCAAGTGCAACTGCGGGAGCGGCGGGGGCGGCGGCTCGGGCCGCGGGGCTCGCGCTGCAGCGACATGGGCGGCTCGGCGCGGCTGACCTCGCGCTGAGGGAGCGGCTTCTCCCGCGGCGGGGGCTGCGCATCCGACCTGGGGGCAACCTCCCGCGGGGCCGGCGGCTCCGTTCGGGCCGGCTCGCGGTACGGCTGCGGTTCCAGCCGGGGAGGCTCGCGAGGATACTCGGGCTCGCGTTCGGCCCCCGGGAACTCGGCCTCGCGCCGCCTCACCGGTGACAGGCTAATAAACGCTACTCTGCGTGGCTCCGCCATCCCCACTGTTCTGGCCCTCTGCCTTCGCGCGAGCCGGCGCTCGGTTCTACGCCGAGTTGTTTGCCTGCCTGCCCTTCCTTTTGCTCTCCGTAGCTTCTCTTCCCTCCACCACCCTCAGCCGTCTCCGCCGACGCCACCGTGAGTGCGGACTGGGCCCCCTTCCCCGCCACTATGTTCTGACGGGCTCCACCGCCATCGCCAGGGTCGCCGCAGCCGCCATGTTGGATCCCCCACATAAATAGAAGCAGGCCGCTGAGCGGGCGCATGCGCAGACCGGAGACGCTCGCATCCACCGTCGTGGCTGTGGCTCAGTTTTCCTCTTTTCCTCCCAACAGTCTGGAGTCCAGACAGGTCAGCGGAAGTGACATCATGGCAGGACCGGTTTCCACGGAAACAGAGACGCTGTCTGCGCCCTTCCTAAAGGGGAGGGGTCTGGGGGTTCGAGAGAAGCTTCCGGTTCGCACCTGGAAACCCGAGGGGCGCTCCGTGGCGAGCGTGGAGATGTGCCTGGGACCGACCTAGCTATGGCGCCGGGTCGTGTCTCTCTCTTGCTATGGCGCCGGGTCGTGTCTCTCTCTTGCTATGGCGCCGGGTCGTGTCTCTCTCTTGCTATGGCGCCGGGTCGTGTCTCTCTCTCTACCTCTCTCTCTCTCTCTCTCTCTCTCTCTCCTCTCTAGCTTCTAGAGAGTGGGGTTGTCACCTGGTTAGTCAAGGCAGATGCGGGAAAAAGTAGGCCGCAAACACCAGCCTCGTGTCTGCCCGCCCAGCGCCCCGGGAGCCCGAAATGTCAGGGGAAGAAAGGAAATGGCTAACTCCAACCTGACTCACTCTGCGGCTTCCTTGCACAAAGCGCGACGTTGACTCCCACAGGCCTCCCTTTCCTAAACCGACTTTTTTTTTTCGGTCGGACTGCGCCGGGGATTATGTCACAGGGTCATAAAATGCCCAGTAACGTTTTGCAGTTGGGAAATTGAACCAGCCAATGAACACTTCTGGACTCATTCATAAAGTCTAAGCTGTTTAATTTACAAAAAACCCTTCTCAACAGAGTGTGTTGGTATTTTATGAGACTCTCTTGAAAGTGGAATGCTACATGACCCATTTCTGGTAGGAGAGGAGCCTTAGTTGGAAACGACTCACAGGCACACCTGTCATAAACTAATTGAAATTCACCTTTAAAAGAATGAGGGTTACTGTCCATTTGATTAATAATACATTTAATGGAAAACAAATCTGAGAGCTTGCCCTCCACGCCTTCTGTTAATTCCATTAACCAAGTTAACAGTGTTGACACCTATGGATGACTTTGAATCAGTGTAATGTAGATGAATTATGAGTAGGTTCTGGTTTTTTGCCTTCATATTATTACTTTCATATTATATAAAGATGGTGTTGGAATCGATCGTTCTGATGTTCCCTCGCAGCTCTCAAATGCTAATAAGAAAATCCTAGTTTTGGGGTCATTTGAAGAAGCTGAGAAGAGGTCAAAGTCAATTCTCATTCAAAGTCAAAATATCTTTGTCTAAAATACTAGATTACCTAAAATGTGTCAGATACTCATGTTATCTAACTGTAACACTGTGAAGTGAAAGTCACTCAGTCGTGTCCAACACTTTGCGAACCACTGGACCATAGAGTCCATGGAATTCTCCAGGCCAGAATTCTGGAGTGGGTAGCCAGTCCCTTCTCCAGGGGATCTTCCCAACCCAGAGATCTAACCCAGCTTTCCCACATTGCAGGTTGATTCTTTACCAGCTGAGCCACAAATGAAGCCACATAGCGGCTGTGAGTGCAAGCATTCTTTGTTATATCTATAAAATATCCTGTGAGATCAAGCTGCTACTGCTGCTGCTGCTAAGTCGCTTCATTCGTGTCCGACTCTGTGCGACCCCATAGATGGTAGCCCACCAGGCTCCCCCGTCCCTGAGATTCTCCAGGCAAGAACTGGAGTGGGTTGCCATTTCCTTCTCCAATGCATGAAAGTGAAAAGTGAAAGTGAAGTCGCTCAATCGTGCCCGACTCTTAGCAACCCCATGGACTGCAGCCTACCAGGCTCTTCCATCTCTGGGATTTTCCAGGCAAGAGTGCTGGAGTCAGGTGCCATTGCCTTCTCCGGTGAGATCAAGCTACTCAAACCTTTTTAATGGATAATTACTATCTAAAACATCTTCACAGCAATTTTGATAACTTTACAGACTCTCAAGTCTCAGGTTGAGGATCAATGTTCTGTCCAGGGTGCGGTAATCGTACACTTATGGAGAAGTGTACTTACAGAGAAAGGGTGGGTCAATCTGATCCTTAATTTAATGCCTTTCCCTTAATGCTCTGTCCTAGAGGGAGAGCAGCAGGATTGTCCCCAAATCCCTGTCTTCCCCAGAATGAATTTAGCAATAAGCACTGGAGTCAGGTGCCATTGCCTTCTCCGGTGAGATCAAGCTACTCAAACCTTTTTAATGGATAATTACTATCTAAAACATCTTCACAGCAATTTTGATAACTTTACAGACTCTCAAGTCTCAGGTTGAGGATCAATGTTCTGTCCAGGGTGCGGTAATCGTACACTTATGGAGAAGTGTACTTACAGAGAAAGGGTGGGTCAATCTGATCCTTAATTTAATGCCTTTCCCTTAATGCTCTGTCCTAGAGGGAGAGCAGCAGGATTGTCCCCAAATCCCTGTCTTCCCCAGAATGAATTTAGCAATAAGCTTAAAACAGCTGCTTTGTGGAGTTAAATAAGAAAATCTTAATTGATAATAGCAGAAACAAATGGAATTAACATGAATAGGTAGATTTAAAAGTTCAGTGTCATGTTGGTCCTTTTTATGTTAATCCTCTCTGAGGATGACAGGTTTAAGACTAAAATGTCTTGGGAAGATCCAAAGGCAGAGTATCACTGAGAAAGAAAGTTCAGTTCAGTTCAGTCGCTCAGTCATGTCCGACTCTGCAACCCCATGAATCACAGCATGCCAGGCCTCCCTGTCCATCACTAACTCCCGGAGTTCACTCAGACTCATGTCCATGGAGTCAGTGATGCCATCCAGCCATCTCATCCTCGGTCATCCCCTTCTCCTCCTGCCCCCAATCCCTCNAGTTTTCTGTGAGTATGGTTTCAGTGTATCTGTCCTGATTCCCTCTTGCAACACCTAGCATCTTGGGTTTCTCTTACCTTGGGCGTGGGGTATCTCTTCACGGCTGCTCCAGCAAAGTGCAGCCGAAAAGGTCTGTGTAGGGAGTGAGTAGGACAAAAGATCAGAGTGGCTGGAGCACAGTGAGCAAGATGGGGAAAGAGGAAGAGATAAATCTGAGACAAGGATAAAATTTTATTTCACACCTTACAAAAGGATAAATACATAGTGAATCAAAACTTTAAATGTAAAAAGAAGAAATAAAAAACTTTAGAAGTAATCAGCTGAGATGTTTTTAAAAACTCACCTAGGAAAGGCCTTTCCAATTATGATTGATAATTTTGACTATTTAAAATAAATTTTATGAAAGAAAAATAGCCTTAGTCAAAGACAAATTGGAAAGAAAGAATTATAACACGTTCCACGAAGGGTGAATTTCCCTGATAAAAATCAAGGAGAAACAACAGTACCCTGGCAGCTCAGTGGTAAAGAATCTGCTTGCAGTGCAGGAGCCTCAGGAGAAGCGGATTTAATGCCTGGATCAGGAAGATCCCCTGGAGAAGGGAATGGCACCTCACTCCAGTATTCTTACCTGGAGAATCCTATGGATAGAGGAGCCTGGCGGGCTACAGTCCATAGGGTTGCAAAGAGTCAGGCATGACTGAAGAGACAGCACGCATGCACACAATAATCTAATAGAAAAATAGGGAAATACAAGAACAGATAGTAAAGCACAAAATTTAGGAGCTAATTTTACGAAATTAAATACCTGTCTGAAAAGACATCTGTTCTACTTATACTTGGATGACAGTTTCTAGTTGGAAACAGTTTTTCCTCAGAATTCTTAAGGCTTTGCAACACTGTTTTAAAGCTTCCAAAGTTGCTACTGAGAAGTCCAAGGCCATTTATCAATATGATTTTTGGATATTTGTCTGCAACCTGTGCCGACCTTCCCCATCATAAGCTTTAGTTCTCTTTGTCACCAATGTTCCGGTAATTATCTTTTTGAGTTCCACTGACACACTGGACAGATAGATGCCCAGGTCTCATGCCAGTTTCCAAACAGTGGCTGCAACCATAGCAGATGAGCATGAACTTAAACCTGGGGTTCTTTTTTATTTCTACTTTTTATTTTATTATTATTTTGGCTGCACCTTGCAGCATGTGGAATCTTAGTTCCCCAACCAGGGATTGAACTTACACTCTCTGCACTGGAAACAGAGCATCATAACCACTGACAACACCAGGGAAGTACCCTGTATTCTTTATACTTTTTTATACCAAAAAATCATATATATATTAACAAATCTATATATAACATATATATTTTATTCATTGGAAGGACTGATGCTGAAACTGAAACTCCAATACTTTGGCCACCTGATGCGAAGAGCTGACTCATTTGAAAAGACCCTGATGCTGGGAAAGATTGGAGGCAGGAGGAGAAGGCAAAGACAGAGGATAAGATGGTTGGATGGCATCACTGACTCAATGGACATGAGTCTGAGTAAACTCTGGGAGTTGGTGATGGACAAGGAGGCCTGGCATGCTGCAATTCATGGGGTCACAAAGAGTCGGACACGACTGAGCGACTGAACTAATGACTGTATACATTTGTCAAAACCATCGAACTGTAAAAAACATACATTTCATGGTTTCCCAAGTCCTTTCCCAAAAGAACCTATGGCCATTTACTCAGATGACAGTAAACTGAGGAATACTTGACTTTTAGGAGGACTGGGAGACTCAAAGTCCTAGTTGACATTGATACAGAGACCCAGGATGTACCGTTGCCCTTGTGGTACAGCTTTGGAGTCTGGGAAACAAGTAATAAGTGCAGCCCTGGCCCAAGTCCATCTTACTGTGGGTCCCACCTTGTGGTCATTTCCCCTTTCTTTAACATATAATCAGGATCTACAAACTTGATAGTTAGAGAAACCCCAGTGAGTCTTCACCCTTGATATTGGAGCCTTTAAGGCACAGTGGAGTGTGAATTATTTTGTGTCAAATTAGATGTCAAAGCTTCATGCTTATTATGTAATGACATGTAATAATTCTAGAAGAACACAATATGTCACATTTCCAGATTAAGCAGTCCCCGCACTATTTCCAGCTCACAGGAAAGCAAAGTTTGAAAACACAGGAAAATTTAAAATGATGTTTCATCACGCAGAATTTCTTCACAAAAATAAAATGTGAAAATGAGGCTGCAGTGGTTTCTGAGTCGCTCATTTGTTAATCAAGCAAGGAAAGCCATTTACCAATGGAGAGTTAATTAAACTGTGTTTGCTTGTAGCAGTTGATGAAAAATGTATGCAAATAGAATAAATCAGCCTTTTGTCAAGAACAGTTGTTCAAGGAGCTAAGATATTGGGAGCAACATCAACAGTCAGTCCAGAAACAAGGCAAATGATTTGAGTGGTTTCTGTGGGCTCTTTGGTCTGAAGTCTACTTTGAAGTGAAAGTTGCTCAGTTGTGTCCAAATCTTTGGGACCTCATGGACTATATAGTCCATGGGATTCTCCAGGCCAGAATACTGGAGTGGGTAGCCTATCCCTTCTCCAGGGCATCTTCCCAACCCAGAGACTGAACTCATGTCTCCCACATTGCAGGCAGATTCTTTGCCAGCTGAGCCACCAGGGAAACCTAAGAATACTGGAGTGGGTAGCCTATCCCTTCTCCAGGGGATCTTCCTGACCAAGAATCAAATTGGGGTCTCCTGCCTTGCAGGTGGATTCTTTACCAGCTGAGCTACCAGGACAGCTAAAGTCTACTTTGCCTGGTTATTAATATAGACACTGCAGCTTGCTTTTGATTACTATTGATGTGGTATATCTTTATTCATTCCTTTCCTTTTTTAAAATAGTGATTTAAAAAAATCACATAACATTGATGATCTTAATCATTTTTAAGTGTATAGTTCAGAAGTATCTTCATGTTGTTTTGGAACAGATCTCCAGAATTTTTTTATGTTTTATTTACTTTTTATTCTAGTTTTATTGAAAGACAGTTGATGTACAGCAGCACTGTAGAAGTTTACAGTATGCAGCATAATTTGACTTCATCATAATTACCACAAATTTAGTAAACATCCATCATCTTATATAGATACAAAAATTAAGAAATAGAAAAAAATACTTTTACTTGCGATGAACACTCTTAGGATTTACTCTTTTAATAACTTTTATATAATATACGGGCTTCCCTCATAGTTCAGTTGGTAAATCATCTGCCTGCAATACAGGAGACCAGGGTTCAATTCCTAGGTAGGGAAGGTCCCCTGGAGAAGGAAATGACAACCCACTCCAGTATTCTTGCCTAGAAAATCCCATGGACAGAGGAGCCTGGCGGGCACAGTCCATGGGATCACAGGAGTCAGACACGACTGAGTGACTAACAATTTCAGTTTAGCAACTAAACCACTACCACCGCCATGTATAATGTACACTCCAGAACTTTTTCTTCTTGGAGAACAAGAAATTCTATATCCATTAAACAATTCCCTCCCTGCCTCTGACAGCTACCATTTAACCTTCTGCTTCTATGAATTTGACTGCTCTGGATACTTCATGTAAGTGTAATTGTGTAGTACGGGAGCTCAGAGAAGTCCCAACAATTTTTTCAAGCAACCATACCTTGCTTGAAAGTTTCACTTGAGGAAAATAAGGTAATATTCTAGGGCAGGAGTCAAAGAACTCTTTCTGTAAAGAATCAGTTAGTAAATACTTTAGGTTTTGCAGACCAAGAGGCAAGTTGAGACTATTTGGTAGCTATTTACACAAGAGAGAAAACAAAGCTCCCCAAATTTCCTATTGATGAAATTAAAAATCGAAACTGACCACAATTTTTTTGGTAATACAAGTCTATTAACAAGAATAGAATTCTTCTCAAGTGGGAGAGCCACACACCAAGCGTTTCCTGACGTGACAGGTGTCTCTGGTTGCAGAGCACAGGCTCGAGGTGCTCGGACATCAATAACTGGCACACGGGGTTAGCTGCACCGTGGCATGTGGAATCTTCCTGGAACAGGGATCAAACCCATGTCCCCTGCACTGGCAACAGATTCTTGACCCCAAGACCACCAAGGCCACCAAGAATCTCTCCTGAACATTTACTGAAGAGTGGAATTCCTGGGTCATAGTATGAAGCTGAAGTTTACAAAATAGGTCATACCGTTTCTCAAAGAATAAATGAAAGTAGATAAAAAGGAACAATTAAAGTTAAGATTGCTGCTGCTGCTGCTGCTGCTGCTGAATCACTTCAGTCGTGTCCGACTCTGTGTGACCCTAGAGACGGCAGCCCACCAGGCTCCCCTGTCCCTGGGATTCTCCAGGCAAGAACATTGGAGTGGGTTGCCATGTCCTTCTCCAGTGCATGAAAGTGAAGTGAAAGTGAAGTCGTTCAGTCGTGTCTGACTCCAAGCAACCCCATGGACTGCAGCCTACCAGGCTCCTCTGTCCATGGGATTTGCCAGGCAAGAGTACTGGAGTGGGTAGCTATTGCCTAAACATCTGTAAATATTATTCAAGCCTTCATTTATGTTATCTTCATTGGACATAATTATTGGCTTATTCTATGTGGTTAAATTCTGTACTTCAAGTTTCATCTTAAGATGCACTTCCCCTATGTAGCCTTTTCTGTGTGACCCATCCACAGTGTTTTCCCATTACATTTTCTCAGTAAACGTATTAATATAAGCTATACTATCCTGTCATTTCATTCCTTTCACAGTACCTTGCAATTATTCTTTAGGTTGCTGTTATCTACATTTTCATTCTAACATACACTTTTAATTTTTAAGACTTGAATAACATGTCTCATCTCCACCATATTCATATCTACTTCTCAGTTTAAAATTAGCAAAGGAGAGTATAATTATATGTCTATGGAGGAAATGAAAATTGGAAGGGCTCATGTAATTAACTGTACATATATATGTAGTTTATACATAGTGGGAAAGACTTATACAGATTTAGAGATGCAATAAGATTCCCTTGAAAATTTTGTTACACATATACCTATGTCTAAGTTATGATGCAGAAACCCAATTCAGAACCCCATCAACAGAGATCCCAGGTTTTTTTTCCCTATAAGGAGTTCATTTACACAGATAACTGAGTTTTTTATCTGCTTGTATTTCCATTTTTGCTTTGGTTTGTGGGAAGCTTGAAAGTAGATTTCTGGCCCATTTTTCATAATTCTAGTACGTATTTTTGTGTATTAACTTTACTTGCGCCTTCCTTTTTTTTGACCAGACTGCATGGCTTATGGGATTTCAGTTCCCTGACCAGGGATCAAACTCAGACCCTCTGTAGTGAAAGCACGAATCCTAACCACTGGACCACCAGGTGTTCCTTCTTTTACTCTTAAATGCCTTCTATTTGTTATATATATATAGATGTATATATATTTATTTGGTAATTTATCTCAAATTGTTTCTTGAACACAGTAGAAGTAACTGACAAAATAAATACATGAATCAACACACACACACATACACACACACACACAAAGGTGAATTAAATCAAATGCTTCTGTAATGTGTGGTATGGATGCTCACATCTGTGTTTCCCACTGTCCTCTCTCCTGAGGTTCACCTGGCAGCATCCTGATTTCTTGTATCTGAGGTTTGTAAACTGTGTTGCCTTGTTCAGTAGCCTGAGTGGTGGGTCTGCTGTGTCTGCTTCCTTTTCTCTTTTTGCCCCGACCACCAAGGCAGTCCTTTAGTATTTGGCATCTAGACTTTATTTCAAGGAAGGGGTTTGATGCAGAAAAGAGTGCAAGGTTGTCTATACACTACACAGTCAATACACATGCATCAGCTGATCATGTTCACACATCCTTTTGGTGTGTGGCTGCCTCATAATGTCACATATTCCTCCAGAGTCGAGGCAGGTTGTGGGCACATCATCAGGTCTCTAGCTCTGCTTTTCTGAGAGCATCCTAAATAAGCAGATGACTGTTTGAACATTATCATAAAATACATACAAACCTGAGAAGTATTTTATAGGATGAAGAAGAAAGATAACTATTTATCTAAGTCATATTAAGGGAGTCATAAATACAGGAACTAGTAAATCACTAAAATTAGTAAAAACTAAGATCATAGCATTTGGTCCCGTCACCTCATGGCAATAGAAGGGAATAACTGGAAACAGTGACAGATTTTCTTTTCTTGGGCTCCAAATTACTGTGGACAGTGACTGCAGTGAAATTAAAAGATGCTTGCTACTTGGAAGAAAAGCTATGATAAACCTAGACAGTGTATTAAAAAGCAGAGACATCACTTTGTCAACAAAGGTCTGTATACTCAAAGCTATAGTTTTTCCAGTAGTCATGTATGGATATGAGAGTCAGTTCATAAAGAAGGCTGAGTGCTGAAGAATTGATGCTTTTGAACTGTAGCACTAGAGAAGACTCTTGAGAGTCCCTTGGACAGCAAAGAGATCAAACCAATCAATCCTAAAGGAAATCAACCCTGAATAGTCATTGGAAGACTGATGCTGAAGCTGAAGCTCCAATCCTTTGGCCATCTGATGCGAAGATCCAACTCAGTGGAAAAGACTCTAATACTGGGAAAGGTTGAAGGCAGGAGGAGAAGGGGATGACAGAGGATGAGATGGTTGGATGGCATCACCGACTCAATGGACAGGAGTCTGAACAAAGTCTAGCAGCTAGTGAAGGACAGAGAAGTCAGGTGTGCTGCAGTTCATGGGGTCTCAGAGTCATACATAACTTAGTGACTGAATAACAACAAAAGTAAATCACAAATTCATTCTTGTTATTAGAAAGTAGACATAACTATTGTGATTTACTGCCTACTAGCTTGAAACTTTTTAAGTGTATCAGCCATAAAGAAGGAAAGCAGTCCTTTGGCTTCTGTTTACTTGGATATATGTTGTATGTGCTGCACAAATGGCAGAAGTCTGAGTGTCTTGGTAGTTGTTGACTTCTAGGATCCATTCTGGTTGCTTCTCCCAAATGGGGAAGGAGGTGTCTCCTATGTATAGATACAAACATTCCCACTGCCTTATTTTATCTCTCAGTAGCTTGTTCCTATTGAGACAGCAATCACATGTTACTGTGTTTTGGTGGGTATACTTCTTTTAGACTGAGTTTCTTAAGGATCAGGATTGTGCGTTCTCTCTGCACTCTGTGCTGCTGCTAAGTCACTTCAGTCGTGTCCGACTCTGTGCGACCCCATAGACGGCAGGCTCCACCGTCCTTGGAATTCTCCAGGCAAGAACACTGGAGTGGGTTGCTATGTCCTTCTCCAATGCATGAAAGTGAAAAGTGAAAGTGAAGTCGCTCAGTCGTGTCCGACCCTCAGCGACCCCAGCACCTAGTATATGCTTGCTGTGCTATGCTGTGCTTAGCTGTTCAGTCATGTCTGACTCTTTGCAACCCCATGGACTGTAGTCCGCCAGGTTTCTCTGTCCATGGGGATTCTCCAGGGAAGAATACTAGAGTGGGTTACCATGCCCTCCTCTGGGTGAGCTTCCCAACCCAAGGATCAAACCCAGGTCTCCCACAGTCCAGGTGAATTCTTTACCATCCAAGCCACCAGGGAAGCCCAGTATATGCTTGGCACACCAGAAAACAATTACTGCTATCTTTAAAATGGATAACTAACAAGAACCTATTGTACAGTGCGGGGAACTCTGCTCAGTGTTATGTGGCAGCCTGGATGGGAGGAGGGTTTGGGGGAGAGTGGATACATGTATATGCATGGCTGAGTCCCTTCACTGTTCACCTGAAACTATCACATCATTGTTTATTGGCTATACCCCAGTACAAAATAAAAAGTTCAAAAGGAAAAAAAAAATTAGATGGGAACAAGAATACATGAGGTCAGATCTCACAAGTACCCTGCTCTTCCAGTTACTATGTTAAATTATTCAGTCAAATATTTGGAAGCTTTCTACATATGAGAGTTGTATAGTGTATAACATTCGTTAACGTTGTATAATGAACTTCTGGAATGCACTGTGACTAGTAGAGAGCCAAACCTAACATGGCTAAGCAGGAAATACTAGCCTTAGTGGACAAGGCTTCTTAGGACTGTCTACTCTCCTCTCAGAAAGAGTAACTTGTGGAGAGTAAAACTTGGTGTTTCCCCCCCCACTCTGAGATCAAGAAAGAAAGGGAAGAAGGCACATTATAAACCCACTGCCCTTATCACCACACTTAACAAAATATCGTAAATAACCAAATAATAACTTTAATTTAAATATGTTACAGTGGAACATAACAATTCTTTTGAAGTATAAAAATAACATTTTTTTCATTTGCAAGTAGTATCTGCTACAGAGTATAAAGAGCACATTGATGCTATGAATTGTACACATTACCACTCCATTCCCAAACCTGGACCCTCTCCTCTCCAAGCAACACTACTCTGCAATCTTGAGGCCCCGCCCAGGGGCCAAGCTACTTCAGAAGTAGCTATCCTTAATAACAGAATTCGGTAGTATCTCTCTTAAACTAATCTCTATGGGGTTTTGCGGGGGAGGTCAGTTCTATAGATAAAAAACTTTTTAAAAAGTTAATCTAAAATTCTGGGAATTGCTCTTTTTGGAATATTTGTTTTTTCCAGGAGATAGAAAAATGGCAGGGAGAAGCTGGAGCATTAAGATCAACGAGAGCTCATTTAAAAGTAAATCGCCATCCCTGGAAAAGCTTTCCAAGTACAGGAAATTTGAAAATAACAGCAACTAACTGGAACACAAATTTCCTTGCCAAGAACCACTGAAGAGGCCCATACGTCTTTTTCTATTGTCATGTTTCCTAATATTTTGAGTGAGGTAAGTAAGAATCACAAGGACTCTAAAGATTATGGCAGGTTCTGTCCAGATCTGATCCACCTAGTAACTTAGATACTGAGAACAAACTAGTGAAAAAACAGAAACAATATAATAAGGAACAGAAGCTTTTGTATATAAAAAATTGTGGTGTAATTTTGTTTTCTAAAACTCAGCTATTTGGGCCAGTTTATTTTAATTTGTGCTTTGACTTGATTAGATCTGGGTCTAATAAAAGACTGGAGAACTGGCCATCTTTCTGAGTGGAGGTGGGAGAACTCTCATAATCGTCCAGAAGGCAAGACCCTCTGCCGTCACTGAGCTCACCTCTGCTGCACCGACTTCTGCCATGTTCCCATCTCCATTCTATTCAACTCCTTCGCCTGCAGTGGATGGGGG
>SJXQ01002563.1:30068-71109 GCA_006408695.1 Aepyceros melampus
TGCTTATACGAAGTCTTGTCTTTACTGCTTCAAGGAATTGCGACCTTGAGTTCTGCTGGATAGGAATGACTCTGCACTTTCTGTATCTGTAATGCTGCTACCTTCAACTCGCAGAAACAAAGCATGTAATATAGAAACAAAGTAACCTGGTACATAAAATGTGTAGGTAGATCTTCTGAAAATAGGTTGTGAGCCTAAAAATGCTCAGTTGTATAAGTCGTGTTGCGAGAGCTCAGCAACATTGAGCTGGAATATGCTTCGGACGAAGTCCAGCCATTAGGGAATCCCTCAAAGAACTTGACATGATTCATATTCTATTATCATTACATTAATAAATAAAATAGTCTTTGGAGCCTTACTTTCAAAAATTGATGTTTACTTAGTGAGATATAGGAAGGAAAACCTAACCAGTAAAATTACCTAAAATATAAGGAGAAGTGACTGATGAGAACTGTATGCTTTGTTTCCTGAATATCTTTAAAATGTCCCACACAGATTTTCTTCATATAAAACTCAACCTTTTAAAAACTGCAATATACATGTTACTCTGCTGTAACATGTTATTATCATCAACAATTCAACTATCAAAAGAATAACCCCATAAGTCTATTATCTATTAATGCCTGGACAGTTTGATAAAGGGTCTTACTGCCATTCTTAGAACCAGGTAGCTATTTATAACTTCTGCTCTCCTAAGATTCAGAGACGCATTACAAAACTTTTTATGGATTTCCCCAGTAACACAGGATCATGTACATAGATGGCTAAAATTAAGATGACAGAAATGATGTGACCCTTGAGCAGTAAAGGCATCTGTTATTGCAACTTGGAGAAAATGCCATGGAATGCTAATAAATAAAAAAAGTTTATGTCATTCTCCTTAAAGTCAGTAAATTATATAAGAGTGCTCTGAGTATTTTTAGAATAAAGGCACTGGACAAGTCCAAAGTCTTATTGCTCGTGGGATCATATGGGAACCAGAGCCCAGACTACAGCTCTTAACTTAGCCAGGAGGCTTGGTCTAAGCTAGCCTGTCACTGATCAGGAGGCTTGGAGACCAAGGAAGGAGATGTCAATAAACAGAGCCCTGTCTCTAACATAAACTTGAGGGAAACGATCTCCAATTTTACATCAAAGTGGTGATGGGTTCCAGAGGACTTGGGGGCTGTTTTAGACAGGCACTCTGTTTTCTTTGGCCCATTTCTTCATGATCCGGACGATGTACTCGACTTGTGGGTTACCCGTGCTTCTCAGTAAGTGGAGCACTTCTCGAAGGGTCTCTCTGAGGAAACGGTGTGAAAGGACAAGAATGCAGATTAACAGCTAAAATAACTTGTGACGGTTCTTCACATTTTTCTAGCCGGCATATCTGCCTGCCCTTTTCCTGTGTTTTCATAAACCAATCACAGACGTCCTAGCTTTCTATTCTTACGGTGCCATAGTAAAATGGAAATCTGTGAACTCCTCATCAATCTCAGTTTTCTTTGTTTGCATACACACACACATATACACATATGTTTTTTTGGTCTGAATATGACATAAATATTTCTGTTTCTATGGTTATTCTATAGGACAGAATAGAAAGTGTGTATTAAGGAGCTGGGTTCAAATTCTAGCTCTGTGCTAACAGGTCACTTAACTTGACTGAGTCCCAGAGTTCTCCTTTGTTTAATGTGGTGATCACCCCAAACTGGGTGTCACTGCCATAAATGAAAATGCCAGAAAGCCAGGGTAGATGATCTCTTCAAGAAAAGTGACACATTAATAAATATGGAAGAGGGGAAAGTTAAGGACCAAGATTTGGCAAATATGCAATATTTATATCTAACTAATTTAAATTTAATTAAAATTAAAACTCATGTTTTAAGTAATATATACTAAATCTTCCCTGTTACATCATCAGATCTATAGATGACTGCCTACTGATCCTCTTCCCTAAGGATTCTCTCATATTTTATCCTTTTTCCCTCAAGTATCTTCTTTCAACTACCCAAATTCTTTTAAACTTTTAATAGTGCTAGAAATATATACAAGGTAGGAACTAATTTTTGATAGACTGTTTACTTATAAAATAGTCATTATCTTCTATATCAGTAACAAATACATTCCATGAAATTACTTTCAGAAAATGGAATTTAGTTTTCAGTAGTTTAACTTTTATTACAAATGGAATTATATGCCATGTAATTTTGTGTGGTCTAATGTCTCAGTATTTCCTGAAATATAAGAAGACAAAAAAATTAATTTTCAACAACACTCACTCCATTTCTAATTCTTTGAGGTCTAAATTAAGAAACACAGGAAAAAAACCAACAGGCAAAGAAAAGAGCAGAAGAGATTGAAAAAGACATTGCTTGTGAAAATGGCAGTATAAACCTTAAACTTTCATTCATCATTCTAAAACGTCATTATTTTATTGCATTGGATTAGATTGCATTAGATTGCTTTGGGTAGTACATGTGTTTTATTGCATTGATCTATAGTTTGCTTTGGGTAGTATATTCGTTTATTGCATTGAATCTATAGGTTGCTTTGGGTAGTATATGCATTTTATTGCATTGAATCTACAGGTTGCTTTGGGTAGTATACGCGTGTTATTGCATTGAATCGATAGATTGCTTTGGGTAGTATATGCGTTTTGTTGCATTGAATCTACAGGTTGCTTTGGGTAGTATATGCATTTTATTGCATTGAATTGATAGATTGCTTTGGGTAGTATATGCGTTTTATTGCATTGAATCTACAGGTTGCTTTGGGTAGTATACGCGTTTTATTGCATTGAATCTACAGATTGCTTTGGGTAGTATACGTGTTTTATTGCATTGAATCTATAGTTTGCTTTGGGTAGTATATTTATTTTATTGCATTGAATCTATAGGTTGCTTTGGGTAGTATATGCGTTTTATTGCATTGAATCTACAGATTACTTTATAATTTTTAGTTTTCAGAGGACATTACCCAGGAAAACAATTGTCACCCTCCAGGAAACCACAGAATAGCGTCTCTTGTCTGTCTACTTACTTGGGTTCCCTCCCAGCCAAGATCATCTGGAATATGCCCACACAGGCACCCCGCTTGCCTTCCCAGTATTCAGGGTTGGGGTCCAGCCTCTCTAAGACATCAAATGCTTTGGCTGAATAGTAAAACTGGCCCATCTGAATAAAAGAAAGTATTGTGGTAATACTTGTAGTCAAAAGATCCCACAAAATGAAACTAAATGTAAAGATACCATGAAACAGAGCTACATGATAACATAAGTACATAAAACAAGTGCATGGGTAATGACAACATTCTTAGTTAGCAAATTAACTTCTATTCCTTACTAAAACAAGAAGAGAAATCACAGTTTGTGTATGTGAGTTCAGTTTAAATCCCCTTACCTTCATTAAGTTTTCAGCAATACAACATTTCTTCTACATATAGTCAAGTTATGCTATAATCAACACATTTGTCATTTCTTCTAATCCTATTCTTCTATTCTTGAGGATAAACACCGAGACTGATCCAAACTGGATATTTTTCAAGTTTCCTCAATACATTCCATAGTTGACCACTTTCATTCATTTTCTGCTAATTTGATCATGTTTCCACCCAAGAGGATGATCTTTCCCTGACCTTTGCCCTGTCATCTCAGAATGCCTAGATGTATACTGACTCCTAAACAGCAAACCTGTTAAATATTTAATTCCTTTTGACAAACTTCTTTCCCAAACACACTACACACTTCCATGGCCTTGTACAGTATGCTACCATTAAATTTTGCTTAGATGTTGTTGTTGTTGTTTTTCCTTTGCTAAGTTGTGTCCAACTCTTTGTGACCCTATGGACTGCAACACACCAGGCTTCTCTGTCTTTTACTTTCTCCTGGAGTTTGCTCAAACTCATGTCCATTGAGTCATCGATGCCATCCAACCATTTCATCCTCTGTCATCCCCTTCTCCTCTTGCCCTCAATCTTTCCCACCATCAGAGTCTTTCCAAAGAGTCAGCTCTTCCCATCAAGTGGCCAAAGTATTGGAGCTTCAGCTTCAGCATCAGTCCTTCCAACGACTAGTCAGGGTTAATTTTCCTTAGGATTGACTGGATTGATCTCCTTGCAGTCCAAGGAACTCTCAAGAGTCTTCTCCAACACCACAGTTCAAAAGCATCAATTCTTTGGGGCTCAGCCTTCTTTATGGTCCAACTCTCACATCCGTACATGGCTACTGGAAAAACCATATGGACCTTTGTTGGCGAAGTGCTTTCTCTGCTTTTTAATATGCTGTCTAGGTTTGTCACAGCTTCTCTTCCAAAAAGCAAGCATCTTTTAATTTCATGGCTGCAGTCTCATAAATATATAGGGTTACCAATTTCACTGAAGTCTTCAGGTTGCTGGGAAATCCTCCCTTATTTAGTGTGGTTTAATTACTTCTCCTTTTCCATAAACTGTTGCTTTAAACCAATTTCCTTAAGATCTCTATTGCATTCTTAGCTTAGCTTTTTTCTCTACTTCATAGTGAAGACACAACTCTCCTGCCTTCATTCAAATTATACTTCATTATTCTGCCTACCTCACAGAAAAAAGTGTTCTTATTCCTTTTCAAGGTTAATCCTTCCTCCTATGTTCGCCTAAAATATACATATATATATATATTTTTTTTTTGGTAAAGAAACACACCAAATGATGTGAGAAGCATACATGCACAGTTTAATGACTATAATGTCAATACAAGTATAACTACCACCCATGTCAAGAAACAAAACATTGATAGCAAAACCAAAGCTCTGTGTTTCACTTCTATACCACAGCCCTCTTTTCCCCTATTTTCAGAACTATGAGTCTGACTCCTACGGTCATCAGCTCTTTGACTGTATAGTTGGATCAGCTTTGTATATACGTTTAGACAACATAATTGAGTGCTGCGTCTTAGTATGTTAACTATATGAAATAATGCTGTAAATATTATTTTGTATCTTTGTATATGTTTTTACAACTTACCTATATTGTTGGATATAGCCCTAGTTGGGTCATTTGCTAAAGCCTTTTTATTTTGGAATACTTTCAAACTGACAGAAAGTTACAAAGATAGTACAGAGTGGTCCCATGGAACATCAAACCCAGGAAACTGACATCACTACAGTGTATGTGTACATTTCTGTTATTTAATCAAGTGTGTCAGACTCATGTAACCACCACCCCTATCAAGACAGAACTATTACATCACAACACAGCTGTACCTCCCAGCTGACCATTCCTAACCTCGCAATCCTTCCCAGCTGACCATTCCTAACCTCACAATCATCAGTTTTTTCCTACATCTCTATAATTTTGTCATTTCAAGAATGCTTTATATATATGTATATATATGAAATCATATATCAGTTTTTTAAAGATTATGAGTTATGTTATTCTCACTGAATCTGTTTCCTAATCCAATTCTCTTCTGTACCTAGCAGTGTTTTCTCAGGCCTCATGCAATTCAATCTAGCTGCAGATTTGACATTTTCCTTTCTTGGCATTTGATAAAATAGGAACAAGAAAAAGGGTAAGGAAAAATGCTTTTTTCTCTCTTTCCTGGTTCTTTTCTTTCCCTTCTGTTCATCCGCATCGTCTATCTCTTTTACTGACTCCTCTGTTTCTATCCCTTAAAATACTGACTGGTGGTCCACGTGGTTCCTCACCCCAGTCACTGGTTACTCTCATTCTTTCCCATACTCTGCGGCTACCACCATTACCTTCTGTTGACTTCTGAAGTCACATCTCCAATCCAAACCTTTCACATGCATTCCTGAGCTCCAGGTTCACCCTGCGTATTTGCTATTATAATATCTCTACCTGGGAGCCCCAAACACACTTCAGATTTTATACATTTAAAATTGAACTAAATTCCTGTCTTTCAGTGTTTTCTTTCCCTCTGCTTTCTCTAACTCACTTAATATCATTGCCATCCACTAAGTTCTACTAAACACTTTTAAGTTTCCTATGTTTTAAAAACCTTTTCCATTGATGGTGATTCACTTTATTTTTGTAATGATTCACTTTGAAATGAGCTATTATTGGTTAATGTTACCTAATGTTTTCTTGTCTTTTGAACAGGAAGAAATATTCACCAAATAGTTTTCAGAATTTGAGGTTAGTTTTGTAAAAAGCTTTTAATCTATAGGATAGGGCCCCAAATTCTTCCCTGTCTTTCCAACTCCCTACACAGACACACATACACACACACACAAAGCTCCTCTTTTACTAAATCTGACTCCACTTTTTCTGGTTCCTTTGTCCTTCCTGTCTACTATTTGCACCAAGGTTTCCCAAAGGTTTGGTTTGCAACTCTTTATTTTTCTTACTTGACTCCCTTATCTGGGAAATTTCACTGTTTTTCAGGGCATCTATTACTATTGACGGAGAAGGCAATGGCAACCCACTCTAGTACTCTTGCCTGGAAAATTCCATGGATGGAGGAGCCTGGTAAGGCTGCAGTCCATGGCGTTGCTAAGAGTCGGGCATGACTGAGCGGCTTCACTTTCACTTTTCACTTTCATGCATTGGAGAAGGAAATGGCAACCCTCTCCCGTGTTCTTGCCTGGGAATCCCAGGGACAGAGGAGCCTAGTGGGCTGCTGTCTATGGGGCCGCACCACTGAAGCGACTTAGCAGCAGCAGCAGCAGCATTACTATTGAAGTGGTGATTTCTCCAAATCTGACTCTCAATGTCAGAGGACATTGTTGTTTTTTTCTAATTTGTTTACATTGGCTGGATTGGGTCTCCATTCCTATGCATGAGCAGGGGCTACTCTCTGGCTGCAGTGTGCAGGTTTCTTGTTGCGATGGCTCCTCCTGTTGAGGAGCACTGGCTCTAGGGCAAGCTGGCTTCAGGTGTTTCAGCAGGTAGGGTCAGTAGTCGTGGCAGCTGGGCTTAGCTGCCCCGCAGATGTGGAGTCTTCCCAGACCAGGATCGAATCCATGTCCTCTGCACTGGCAGGCACATTCTTAACCACTGGACCATCAGGGAAGTCCAGAGGCCATCATTCTTGAGCTTCAGAACCAAACTTCCACCTACCAGATGAATATCTCTACCTGCATGATACCTAAAGAGTCATAGCCTTTAGAAATCTAAAACCTCCTCTCTAAACCACTATTTTCATACATATGATTTTTCATGTTTCATTTATATGTATACATGTTTTATATACACATAAAATCCTGCCTATCTCTGAGTTCAGTTCATTTATAAAAGGGATGACATTTCTGATATCACTATGTAAATTCTCTCACCTGTGACCATTTAGTCTCTAGGACACGTTCCCCTAACATTGAGTCAATGCACCAATGTGATACTGATCTTCACTTTTCCCTTAGATTTCACTCAGACTCACCTTGTAGCAGTCATTAGCAATGAGCTGTAGGAGGCTAAAGGACTCGCCAGAGGTTTCCATCTTGAGATAAAGCTCCCAGGCTAGTCTTGGCTTCTTATTCATAATGTCTACAAAGAGAAACAAAGATTTATGTTTTCTAAATGTACAAGAAGTACACTTCTGCATCTTGCTAGTCTATGGATTTGGTTTTATGTTAGAAACATAGTAAGTAATAGTAAACAGTGAACATTTTACTGGAAAGCTTGCAATGTTGGCATTAAACTGGTTCCCCATCAGGACTCTATATACAGTGCTTAAAATACTTATTAGGCTTCAGGTAAGTATGTCTTTTTAGACTGAGTTGATTTTCAGTAGTTCTCACTTTGCTCATCTGCTTAAAAAGTCATCTATCATTCATTCAATCCCACTCATAAAGTTTCAGCCTCACTTAGAAGATCTAATTGCTAAAATTTCCTAAGACATCAAAAACTTAGTGAACAGTTTAAATCCAAGTGAAAAAAAGGAACAAGAAAAAACACTGGAGAGAGAGAGAAAGACAGACAGAAATGATAGGCTATATGTATATATAGCATACAAAAATTATGTTTTTGACAGTTTACTACTTTTCGGGCCTGCACCATAGTGAAATGGTAAAATTATAACAATATCATTTAGCAAAAAAAAAAAGGGGGGGGGTAGTAAACTGAGACTCTGGAAGTCAGAACACGCTAAAGAAAGAACTTGGCATCTTTTGGACTGCTGGTGCTAGGTCACGGCCATATGGAAGAACTAACCACGGGCACACTTGTATACATACGCACACATGGCCACCTTTACTGAGCAGCACTAACAACACAATCTCAGAGTTTAACCATTCTACAAGACAAAATCAGAAAACACTCAATAAAAGGAAGATTCCTCTATAACATTTAAAAGAAGACTCACAGCACCGAGCTAACCAACTGAGGTAAATGTAGTCATTTTTCATCTTCTCACTTTGGATTAAAAGGAAAACCTGCAAAAGGAAGGAAAAGGGAACAAACATACAGAAGCTTTTACAGTAAAAATATCCACAGCAGCTTGCCTTAGACTAATGAGCATCATAATGACCAGATTCTACACAGGCTGCTGAGAAAAGTGAAGGATAAAACTGTGGTGATTTTAACACATTTCTCTCAGTCATTGAGGCTTTCCTCGTAGCTCAGTCAGTAAAGAATCTGCCTGCAATGCAGGAGACCTGGGTTTGATCCCTGAGTTGGGAAGATCCCCTGGAGAAGAAATGGCAACCCACTCCAGTATTCTTGCCTGGAGAATCCCATGGACAGAGGAACATGGGCTATAGTCCATGGGATTGCAAAGAGTCAGTCACGACTTAGTGACTAAGGACAAGCACTCAGTTATTGATATCATAAGGTGACATGAGGTTAGTAAGGATATAGAAGATTTAAACAGAATAATTAACAACTGCAGATGCTACTGGGCATTAAAGCAAAGTCTTAACAGATTTTAAAGGATTTGTGTTATACCGACCACACTCTATGACCAAAATACAATTAAGTTAGAAATCAAAATAACCTGGATATATATATATATTTCCCCTCCTGATTCATGTTGAGGTTTGACCAAAAACAGCAAAATTCTGTAAGGCAATTATTCTTCAATAAAAAATATATTAATAATAAAAAAACCTGAAAAAGATAATATACATACTTGAAAACCAGGAAACATGTTTTAAAATAACTCACAGTTAAAAATATAATAAAAAGATAATTTCTAAACACGATAGAAATTGGAAAACACTTAGAATTTCAATAATAATAAGTTGAGTCATTTGTTGAATAATAACAAAACTGAATTAAGTAACTCAATTGAAATATTTTGAATCATTTGGATAATCAATCTATGGAGTTAGATATCAAGATAGTGGTTAGCTTTGTGGGAAAAGGACTGACTCCAAAAGGGGATGAGAGGGTTCCCCAGGTTATGATAAAATTCTATTTTATGATCTGGGTGCTGACTATTTGGGTAAGTTCACTTTAAAAATTCACCAAGCTGTGTACTTTGATTTGTATACTTTTCTCCATGTATGTTATGTCTTTATAAAATTTATCCAAAAAAGGAAAATATGAATGTGGTTATACATGTACATCTCTTAATATGGACTGTAGCCCACCAGACTCCTCTGTCCATGGGACTTTCCAGGCAGGAATACTGGAGTGGGTTGCCATTTCCTTCTCCAGGGGATCTTCCCCACACAGGGATCGAAACCCACATCTCTTATGTCTCCTGCACTGACAGGGGGTTCTTTACCACCAGCACAACCTGGGAAGCCCCATAAAATTTATCCAAAAAAGGAAAACATGAGTGTGGTCATAATCTATGTATTTATTTATACTGTACTTTTTAATGTAACCTAAGAACAATGGAACTTTCAAAATCCTTTAGCTTTAAACATGTATTTCCGTGAGAAAAAGATAACGTTTTTAGATAGAATCATTCAAAAGTCTTCAAAAGCAGGTACCTACCTCTTCACCCTCACTGGTATTACCAGTTGCAGCTTTGGCTTGGGCATAATTAAAGTTAAAGATGTCATCATTATAGAAGTAACTCTGAAAAAGATCCCAAGAACAGGTCACATTAAGCTTTAACATATAAAATATAAAAACAACAGTTATACCAGATTAACAGAAAAATAATTTTGAGGAATTAGCTGATACCACTACTACTCCCACACTAAAAGGGTCATCTCCAAAAGTATCTTATCTGTGACATATTATATAGAGTATTTTGTATACAAAATCACCTAGAAAACTCTACACTGACCTTAAATGAGTTGAGGTAAATCAAGACATCATCAAACTGCTTAAGCAGGAAGAAACAGGAAGCCATGCACTGCCTTCCTGGTATTGTATCTAAAATGGAATGGGAAAAAAATCAGGTGCATTCATGAAACTAAAAGCTCTCTTTAGATGAAATGCGAGTTATTTTATAATTTAGCAATAAGAAATGTATTCCAAGACATCTTTCTAGATTCTGAAGTTAGACTCTGTTCAGTGGATAGAACCTCGGCATGTGGAAGTCACAGTACTCAAGAATGACCAATAGTCTCTCCTGCGGTTAACTTTGAGTCCCACATGAGCGTGTGTCCTTCGGGCTACAGTTTTCCCTAGGTCTTTTTTCCAGGGCTTTGATTCTCTCATTTAGCTCCAACACCTGCACATTCAACGAATATGAATTAGTATCCATCATTACTCACCTAAGACAACCTAACACTTCTGATCTCAAATGGAGAAATATTTGGCCATGGAACCCTCTGATCCTATTCTGACCAACTTGTCTGATAACAGATTCCTATTTGAAGTGGCAGAGGATTCGTGTAATACCCTACCTTCACCACGGCCACTCCTGATCCTCCTTTCTCTGTTCAATTTTTTCCCCTGTAATGCTTATCACAGTCAGATATACTGTATAATCTATGTCTTATGTCTATAGTTGGTTCTCTCTAGACTGAACACTGCACAAGGGTGGGGGAATTGCCTGGTTTTGTTTACTGCTGTATCCCTAACACCTCAATAAGTTTTTGTTGTAAGAATGAAGTGAAACGGGGAAAGAAAATATGATCCAATAAAATGGTTTTGGTGAAACATTTGAAAGAAAATGAATCCCCAGCAGTGATCCGAATATTTAATAATCACTTCAGCATGAATACTGTTTGTCAGAATAGATGCCAGCCATTGAAAACAGGTACAGCCAGCCATACTGGTTTATACTGGCTAACTATCAGTCCTTTTTAGATGCCTTTTTCAAAACTTACACTGAATCTTGAGTGATATCAATAGTTTAATAACAAAAATGAAGCCACGAAACTACTGGCAAAATATAGGTGAATATTATATAATTTCAGGAATAAAAAAGCATTTTCTAAGCTTGATACCCATGTAATAAATCATTATAGAAAAGATAAATAAGATTTAAATGTTTTCATATGGGAAAAATACCATAGGCAAAATTAAAAGCAAATGACCTTCTGAAAAAATATCTACAGCCTGACAAAAGCTTTATACCTACAGAGCTCTTGAGAAATCAGTCAAAGTGAACATTTCAAATAAAAAAAACAGAATCAAATTTTTAAAACTCTTATGAACTACAGAATATACTTATTTTCCTGTTTATGTATCCTCTCATCCCATTTTAGCTGAGCTGTTAAGAAGGGCTAATCTAATATTCTCTCCTGTGTCTGGGTTCCTGCTTTACAATGGGAAACCTAACAGATATATCCCTGGACACAGAATCAAACTTCACCAGTCAATATACGACCAACTCCAGTGATAAATCATGCTCACTGTACAGATTCAAACATACCACATTCGCTAGCTGATCCTCCCACCAACTGGAAGAACTGCTGGGCAATTTTCATATGATCCCTCTAAAAAACCAAGCAGAGCTGATAAGAAGAATAAACTGAAAATACATCATTTGTATTACACTTTATGGTTTCAACATATCTGTCAGGATTTAACAAATTTTAAATTCTCCTCAAATTAGTACTAATTTTTATTAGCATCACCAACTAGAAAGTGACAATCTGTAATTGAATTAAAACCTAGTTAGGATCAGATCGAAAAGAAGAGAAAAAAAAAATTCAATTCCCAAATTCTATCTTAAAAGTACCTTCATTAAATGAACTCATTCATTCATTCATTTAACAAATATTTATTGCTTTTATCATATATCAGACCTTGTGGTAGAAGCTATGGCTAAAACAAGGAGTAACTTACTTTAAGTTAAATCATTAATTTATTCAGTAGCTATTTACTGCCTATTTGAGGCAATCTGGAGGGAGCTGGAGATACAAAGATTTATTTACAACCCATTTCATTCCAAAAAGAACCTACTATGCCATATTCAGGTGAATAAGAGCTTAATTTTAGTTAATTTTAGTCATTGTTTTGTATTCATAAAAAACTTCCCCAAAGAAACAATTATTCTCATTTTATAGATGACAAAATTATAGCTCAGAGGTATGCAAGGTTAAAAAAAAAAGTCAGTGAAAGTAAAAATGAAGTTTTACAATGATTTGCTGTTGTTATTAGATAAACACATTGTTTAACAATTGGGCTTATTTTCCCCCTTAAAAAGCAGTAATTCTTAAGGCTATAGCTTTCTTTCTTTTTTTTTTTTCAGTTTTTATTCTATTCTGCTTTATTTTTTGGACAAGCCACATGGTTTGCGGGATCTTGTTCTCCATCCAGGGATCAAACCTGGGCCCTTGGCAATGAGAGTGCCAAGTCCTAACCACTGGACCACCTTTTTCTGTCTTAAAATAACAGAATTCTGTCACAATGGAATCTGGATTGGTGGATATGAGAAATAGAAGGAACTGCAGAGGAGCCTATTTGTAAGGTTATTACTAGTTGAACTTTGACATTCATTTTTATTTTTTCCACACATTGTAACTTCACAAACTATAGATACCAGTGGTTTTATACTCACTGAACACATTTCCTGGCCAAGAGCTGCATTGACCACTCCTTTGAGGATATACTCCTGGAAACGTGGAATATCAGTAATTAATTTAAAAGGAACATGACACTAAGGGATATCTCTCAAAAAAATCATTTGCATCAACTCAATGCTTTATATATATTATCAAAAGTTATCCAAAGTCACTTTGCTCTGTTCTATCCCTGGTAAGAATAAAAGAATTAGGAGACTTTCATTTGGCTCTCAGGAAAGTGTTCATATAACAGAATTAATCATATTCTCAATCATAAGCAGAAAAACTCAGTGGAAATGCATAGGAGTTTTGTTTTTATTTCAATTCAGTGGAAAAATTAACCATAAAATGTTTATGTAATAATTTTTACACTTTATCAGCCACTGCTATTCTCTGTGACCATATCACACACACACACACACATATATAATTTTCCCTTTCCAATGATATAATAACCTTCCTTTGCTAGTGATTCCTTTCCTCAAAAATAAATAAATTAATTAATAACAATAATCCTCTGACTCTCATTTGTAAGGTATTCTCATTTTGGAGTCCTGAGGCCTTATCTGTATCCCCTTCAGACTTGGTTCTATTCTTTAACAGATACTCTCCTTAGCTTTATGAATTTCTTTTTTTTGCACCACACAGGATCTTAGTTCCCTGAACAGAGATCAAACCAGTATCCCCTGCAGTGGAAGTATGGAGTCCTAATGACTGGATCACCAGGGAATTCTGATTTTTATGTACTATTTTTATTTAAGACAGCTCTTAAAAAGAATAAAACAAAAGATGCTGAAGCTTTTAATACACTTGAGAAATATACCAACTTATGTCTGGAAGTATTTTTCAGTCTTTCACTCAGTGAGTGGGACGCCTAGTACATGCTTAGCTTCATATCACTGGAGACACAATATTAACACAGTGCCTGCCTTCAGAGAGTGAGCAAGCAGCAGGGGACAAAGACACAGAACAGACAGTCATACTGGTGACATGTTTTCGTGTCTAGTTTCATCAGAATTCTAGATTTCAGCATTTTCAAACCTCAACCCTTTTGAGGAAATGACCATATTTATGGGAGTTTACAAATATCAAAAGAGTCCAGAATATTGACTCTCGTATCAAAAGTCTCACTATTCCCAGATCAACATACACAAACTTTCCTGAGAGTCTACAAGCAGGAATCTTCCCTAATATGCCTTCCAACTACCTTTCAACAGAAACTCCACCTTCAGCAGAACTTGGTTAGTAAAAATGTAACACATTGTCAATTACCTGAGGAGTAGTAGGTTCCAGATCCTTAATTAAGTTATAAGCTTCCTGTACATCATCTGAAATATACGAAATAAGTAGCCATATTAGTCTGTATCCTAGCAAACTTTTCTGAAACAATCGCCCCAAATGATAAGGTCCTTCAAATACTCATAAGAAGTATGATTTGTTTTTCTTGTCTCTTAACTCTCCATCAAGATCAATGCTTAGTAGTAGATAACCACATATCTGTAGGAAACCTGTATTAAGCCACGAAGCACTTAAGGGTTCAAGCTAAAAATAAGGAACAGGGAAGTATATGCTTATGGCATTGTAATTATATAAGAAAAACATCCATTTTAAAATATATATATATGTGTGTGTGTGTGTATATATATATAAAGTATATAGGAGTAAAATGACACAAAGGCAGGGATTCACTTTAAAATATTTCACAACAAAACTGGAAGCAGAAGGATAAATGAAGAAAGACTGGCAATATCTACAAGACTATTGTATCTGGGGTTATTATTTGGGTGTTCATACTATTAACTTTTGTTTTGCTTATGTTTGAAAGTTCTTAGAATAAAAATTAGTTTATAAAATATATAAGGTGTTTCTTTAATTCTTATCCAAAAGCTTATTTCTTTCTGCTGATGTAACAACGAGAGATCTATTTGCAAGTACATGGTCTCCTGTTAATAAACACTTCACATTTCCCTCGATGAGGATGTTGTCTGGTTGGTTCCTACCATGCACCTTGAATGGCCCACACTTAGTCCAAGGCCCATGACAGTGCCAGCACCCCTGTGCGGGAGCTCCCATCCTGTGCTCATGACTGTGAGACAACACACTGCTTGGGCCTGTGCCTCCAATTTATCCTTACTTAGGGGCAACAAATACCATGCTCACTTCACATCTTAATATTTCGCAGAAGCTGGGGGCACAAGGAAACAGAAAGACAAATAATTAGAGCAAATAAAAAAGTTAATGATGAGAAAGAAAAGACACAAGGACTGACATTACACACAGAGGAACACACAAAAAAGAAGAAATGAGGGAGGGATAGGAAAAACAACAGAAAACCTGAAATAAAATGAATAGAGGACAAAGGGCAGAAAAATAAGAGGAAAAGAAAAAACCAGAATGGGCGAGAGATTGGAGGCAACAGAAGAGGAAAGAGGAGATAAAGAGAAAAGGCACAACAAATAAATATCAATAAATTTGCTCTGTCCTGTGAACCTGCTGGAAGTATATTTTTGGAAGTATTTTGAAGTGATTTTAAAGCTTAAGCAAGTAGTTCAGTTGGAGAGTAAATGTTCTAAAATATCTTACATAGGCAAGATCAAGACATATTTCTCTTACCTTGACGAAGATAGTAAATCACTAAGTTTAGCCTAGCTTCAGGAATGACATCAACCAGGGGAGGCAAAACCTGCAAAGCCCCTTCTCCTCCTCGAAAAACTACCTAAAGACAGAAAAGCCATTATTATGGCAGCAAATACAAGTATGTTTATTGGTGGAAATACACACGGTGCTGGCGCAACAGTTACTCTTTGGAGGGACGAATATATTTTTGAAGCTTTCTCTATACACACATGACCTTGACCTCATTAAAAAAAAAAAAAGGCATCCTAGGGACTTCCCTGGCAGTCCAGTGGCTAAGACTCTGTGCTTCAAATGTAGGGCTACGGATTTGATCCTTGTTTGGGGCACTAAGTCCCATGTGCTTCATGGCCAGAAAAAAGTCATCCTAAATGTAAGAAATAGAATAAAGGCATGGCCCTATTGCATATATTTCCTTTTCTCCTCATAAGAACTATACGAAACTCTTAAAGTACCCAATAATTAATGAAACTTTTTTCTAGACAGATATTCTACATTAAAAAGTTCACAAAGGAACTTATGAAATCCTTCTGAGATTATTTCCTCATCTCTGAATGGCATTAGTAATGTCCACCTTTCAGAGTTATCATAAGAATGGAATAAGTTAAAGTGGGCTGCATGCATGGCATATTGTAGGCTATATTTTATTAAAATATTAGTAAATATTCATTATCACCTACTATATACCTGGTATTTTTTTTTTTGAGTCATTTCAGTTTTTATTCCAGAGTCATACAAAGCACTATCATCTATATTATTTAGAAGTGGCTTTCAAAACATTTTTGCCATGACTCATAGTATTAAAAAAAAAAAAATACCCTTTACATCACAATCCAGGTCATTTTCATTCATTCCTTCGTTAAGTATTGACCACCTGCTATATGCCAAATACTATTCTCAGCAGAATACAGTAGTAAACAGGCAGGAAGAACAAAAGCCCTTGCACTCCAAGACCTTACATGCAGGTGGAGCATATGATAAAGTAAGTAAACTCACAAACGCACAGAAAAGGAAGATTCATGAACCAAAACCCCTATTTCTACATGCCATGTACTCTGATATTTTCTATTAAAAACAAAAAAAAAAAGTGGGCCACACCCCATGCAGCCATTTAGTTGGCCTCTCAATTTGGTAATGTGTTGAGACCTGCACTGAAGTTGTTCAGTCGCGTCTGACTCTTTGCGATCCCATGGACTGTAGTCTACCAGGCTTCTCTGTCCATGGGATTTTCCAGGCAAGAGTACTGGAGTGGGGTGCCATTTCCTTCTCCATATACCTGGTATTGTAACACCAGGGCTACACCAGGAAAAAGTCCTTCTCCTTCTGACTTATAGTTATACTATACTATATCATCCTGTCTATAGTATATAGTCTATACTCAAATGGGGAGAGACCTTCAAAGAGCAAGCTTAAGTATGCTGTCATATGATAATAAAAGCTACAGAGAATGGCTAAAACAAAAACACCATCCATGAAAGGACGGTTTTACATGCTGTTTTGTACCCACAGCCTAGCGCAGTATCTGACACATAGGAAATTATTTCACAAATAAATATACAGAAATCAAGGCAATCAAGCATAAACTACCTAATCTCTTCTTTCTATATCAAAATATCCATCTGGTCATTTTTTTTTTTTTTGGTTCTCCTTGACTAAGATGCTCCCTTCCCTTGCCAAGATTAATTCCTACAATTGTCTTCTTTGATGTCATGATTTTAACTCCATTTGGATTTTGTTTCTGCAGTAATATTCTATTAATCCTGGTCCCACTTCTCAACTTTAAATATGCACAAAAGTTTCTACTCTCTTGAAAAATCTTCACTTCACTTGGTGCCACTGTTCCCTCTGAACAGCATTGTACTTTTTCTCCTTTTTTCAATGCCACACTTGAAAAGTAAGTGGTTTGCTGTTTCAACTTCTTCTCTTCCTCTCCTTAACCTCCCAGGAAACTTGCTGCTGCTTTCTGCACACTAATAAACCCATTCTACAAGTCACAAATATCAACCCCTTTGACCAAATTCAATAGGCTTTCCTCTCTTCTTGCTCCATGACATATCTGCAGTTTTAACACCAGTGGCCATAGCATGACAATAAAAGCACTATTTACTAAATGCTTACTGTATGCTGTATACTGCCTGAGGTACCTTACATATATTACCTCATTTCATCTTCACAAGGAAATAAGGTAGGTGCTGTGATTTCCTCTATTCTACATAAGAGAACATAGAGACTCATCAGTGTTTAGTGACTTACCCAAAGTCACAAAGCTAGTATATAATGTACTTGATTTTGACATCAGGTCTGACTGTGAAAGCTGATGTCAGTAACAATTTATACTGCTTAAATTTTTTTCAGGCTTTGTCTTAAACTATAAAATTAATCTGTATTTACTAGAAAAAAACTTACATATAGCATTACAACAGGTAAAAGGAAAATTACCATTTTCTCACTTTTCTTTTTAATCCCACCCTCCAAGTATAACTCCCATCACTAGCTAATATGCACCTTCCAGTTATATGTATATATAAAGGTTCTTTACTCTGGCTGTATATTATATCCACTTGGAAAACTTTTAAGAAAAGTATTGATAGTTGAATCTTAGCCCAACCATTCAATAAAAATCTCACACATTAATATTTTAAAAATATCCTGGGTGATTAAAATGTGTAGTTGTAATGACATTACAACTTTTGTGGTGGCTTCTCTGGTGGCTCAGACAGTAAAGAATTTACTACAATGCAAGAGACTGGGCTCAATCCCGGGATTGGGAAGATCCCCTGGAGGAAGGCATGGCAACCCACTCCAGTACTCTTGCCTGGAGAATCCTCATGGACAGAGGAGCCTGGCAGGCTAGAGTCCATGGGGTTACAAAGAGTCAGACATGACTGAGCGACTAAGCACAGCACAGCACAGTGACATTACAGTCAGAAGCAACCTATGTGTCCATCAACAGATGAGATGAGTGGACAAAGATGTGGTCTGTATATACAATGCAATATTGCTCAGCCATAAAAAATAATGAAAATTTTGCCATTTGCAACATGGATGGACCTGGAGGGCATTATGCTAAGTGAAATAAGTCAGACAGAGAGACAAATACTGTTTGATATCACTTATATGTGGAATCTAAAGAAAATGCAACACACCAGTGAATAAAGCAGAAAAGAAGCAGACAGACTCACAGATATAGAGAACAAACTAGTGGTTACCAGTGGGGAGGGCAGTATGTGGGGAGTGGGGGAAGTACAGACTATTGGGTGTAAGACAGGATATAAAGATGTATGTGTACAACACAGAGCACATAGCTAATATTTTGAAATAACTGTAAATGGAGTATAACCTTTAAAAATTATATAAAAATTAGAAAATTTTATAAAATGACTGTTGACTATTGAACAATGTAAGGGGGATTGTTTAAGGGCGCTGACTCCCCACACAATTGAAAATGCAAATATAATTTACAGTCAGCCACCCACATCCAGGGTTCCTCCATATACGAGGATTCAACCCACCTCAGATGGTATAGTATTTATGACTGAGAAAAATCTGTGTATGAGTGGACCCATGCATTTCAAACCTGTGTTGCAGAAGGGGTTGTACATTATGCAGGTGTTTTCTCCTGCCTGCCCTTTTTTGAGTTATTTTCTTATTCTCCTCTTTCAGCCCCTTAAATACAAACACTCTCTTGGAACCATATTTCTCTTTTTTAACCTTTTCTTCAGCTATCCCTACTCTTATGAAAACTCCTAAATCTTAATCTCTTAATCTTCCAGTCTTAATCTCTTTCCAAGTTTAATTTCCAGACTACTCTCTCTCACTTATCATATTCTCCACAAAAATTAATCTGGCTTTAATATACAGACTAAATTAGAAATGAAAAAGTCAGAGGCAGAAGCTCATAATGCAAAATAACCTCGGAAAACTCCGTGATGGAGGCCTGAGTTAGAGGAGGAATGGAATAAATAAATAGAAGACAATGCCAACAAAGTATTAATAGGATTAAGTGACTGAGTATCAGAAATAAAGGGGAAGAGAGAGTCTAAACCAGCTACAGTTTTCAGCATTGGTACTGGGAGACTTAGTGCTAACGAAGGTGCAGAGAAATTAGAAGGAAAAGGTGTAGTTATTATTACTGCCATATTCACACAAGGAATCTGAAACTCAACAATGCTGAGTAATTTGCTCAGTGTCCCCAGGTGCCTGAGTTGAACACAGCTGCTCTGCGCCCACTTTACTGCTGAGTCAACTGAATCAAACTTGAAACTTATCTGACTTTTTTTTTTTAGCAACTATCCCAGTGCAAATTTTCTGTTCCAGTAAATTCAGTCTGCTCACATACATCTTCCTCATTCATCCATCTGTGTCCTTGCCACTAATGAACCCTTTAATCCAAGTCATTCTTCAAAGACCAGCTCAAGTTTTACTTTCATCAGAAAGTAAAGGATTTTCACTTTCATCAGAAAGTAAAGGATTTTCACTTTCATCAGAAAGTAAAGGATATGTTCCTTTGTCTTTGCCAACAAAATGAACACTTGGATCTCACTGCCTCACACTTCTTTCTAAATGTTAAGTATGTGTTACTGCCTTCCCAGTAAGGAAAGAACCTGGTATCTTAAACTCATTCTCTCTCCTCCATAAGAAGAAAGAATTCACTTGGAGTAGAGAAACACTTGTTGAGATATCTCCCTTCATTCATCTTCCCAACCACTGTAAATGTACCCAAAATAGGGTAGGCCTCAAATCATCAAGACTGGAAACTCTTATTTACCAGATTGTGCCTGATGAGCTCTTTAGCAAATTCAAAGGAAGAAGTAGCATTGTCCATCAAGCTTTTGAGTTCTGCCTGAAATTAAAAAAAGGAAAGGCTTATGAAAATGACAAGTGTATAGTTCTTACATCACCTGTAAGAATTACAAAGTTTTATAGCTTACAAAGAATTTAACATGCTGCTTCCTTTGTTCTGCAGGGCTCTGAGAAATAATCAATGTAATTATTATTCTCCTCATTTTACAGATGAGAACCTTGAGGCTTATAAACATTAAATGACTGAACCTCTAAGCAGCAAGTCTGAAACTGGTGAACCCAAGTCTAAAAACTCTTAGAGTTAGTCTTTCCTTTCAGGTGATAAACTTTTAACAACTAAGGTTGGTTGTTTTGCTTTATTTAACATTTTAAATTAATTATTTATTTATTGCTTATTATTCTTGACTGCACTGGGTCTTTACTGCTGCATGTGGGCTTTCTGTAGTTGTGGTGAGAGGGGGCTACTCTTCACTGAAGTGTGTAGGCTTCTCTTGTTGCAGAGCACGGGGTTGAGGCACTTGGGCTTCAGCAAGTGTAATGCTCAGGCTCAGCAGTTCAGTAGTTGTAGTCAAGGGCTCTAGAGCTCGGGCTCAGTAGGTATGGCGCAAGGTTTTAGTTGCTCAATGGCAGGCAGAATCTTTCTGGACCAGGGACTGAACTTGTGTCTCCTACATTAGCAGTTGGATTTTCAACCAGTGTAACACCAGGGAAGTCCACTAAGGTTGATTTTTCAATCTGACCATTCCACCTGTGTCCTGAATTTTCCTATACTTTCTTCCTGCTGAATTGGCCTTTATTTACATGATGCAATTAATGTACTTTCTCCCCTCTATGTTACTATTAATTAGAACTATCAGATCTCTTTTGTTTTATCCTGCTTCTTTAACTTCCCCTAGAACAAATGGCCAGCCATTTCTACAGTGTCTTTAGTAATGTCTGAGGCTTATTTATCCACTTGCTCAGCTTTCTGCTATTCCCTCTTGCCAATCTATAATTTTGACTAATTCTCACCTTCTTTTTCTACCTCCATCAGTGGATACCTAAGATTTTCTGGATAAAATAATTAAATTCTTGACTGTTCTCACTAAGCACTACAAACTTGTTCTAACTGATGTCATATGGGAATGCACACCTATTTAGCAACCTTTTACTAATCTCTTATCTACAGCAGGAATTCCAAAGTCTTGGGTAATATTAGGCTAGTTCAGCAGTTTTCAAGCTTTTTGATCTCAAGATCTTTTTTAAACCTTAAAAATTATAAGGATCCCAAAGAGTTTTTGTTTATGTGGGCTACAGCCATTCATATATATTATATTAGAAATTAAAACAGAAATTTCAAGTATTCAATTAATCAAAAGTACTAATAAACTTATTACACAGTAACACAAATAACATATTTTTTATTTAAAAAAAACCATATTTACCAATATAAAAATTTAGTGAGAAGAATGGTACTGCTATCTATTTTTGCAAGTCTCTTCAATGTCTGCCTTAACAGATGACAGCTTGATTGGCATATCTGTGCCTGCAGTCAATCTATTTTGAAACCATGCTGACTCTGGAAAACTTCACTGCACACTCAAAAGTGAATGAAAGTGAAAACACAAAATCTTTTAGTATTATGAGGCTGCTTTGATCTCAGACAGGGCCATCCAGGACAAAAGGTGAGGCAAGTGAGATGCGCAGGGAACAGAATTTAAAGCAGCACTCATTGCACATGAAAAGATGCTCAACATGATTCTAGCTATCAGGAAAATACAAATCAAAATTACAGTGAGATTCCAATCTACATCCACTAGGATGGCTAGAAGAAAAAAGACAGATAATAACAACTGTTGGTAAGGATGTAGAAAAATTCAAACTCCAAACTCTTACACACACTGCTAGTGGAAATGGAAACTGGTGCAGCCACTTTGGAAAATAGTCTGAAAGTCCCTCAATTAAATATAGCTATCATATGACCCAGGAATGCCATTTCTAGGTATATGCCCAAGAGAAATGAAACATATTCAAAACATGCCCCAAAACATGTATATACATGTTTATAGCAGCATTATCATAATAGGAAGAATGTGGAAACAATCCAAATATCCATCTCTGACAACTGGAAAAATACAATGTGGTATATCCATACAATAGAATATTATTTGGTGATAAAAATGAAAGAAGCACTGAAACATGCTATAACATGATGAACTTCATAGACATTAAGCTAAAGTAAAATAGCCCAATCATAAAAGGTTATAATATTATTAATATATGACTCCTTTTTAGAGGAAATATCCAAAACACACAAATCTATAGAAACAGAAAGTGGATTAGTAGCTGTTTGGGGTTGGCACGATGGTGGTTGATACCTATAGATTATGGAGTTTCTTTATGAAGTAATGGAAATGCTTTAGAATTGACTGTGGTGGGAATTCCCTGGCAGTCCAGTGGTTAGGACTCAGCACTTTCACTGCCAAGGGTATGGGATCAATCCCTGGTTAGGGAAGTTAGATCCTGCAAGCTGCATGGTGTAGTCAAAAGTAGGGGGGTAGGGGAAGTGCTTAAAAATAAATAAATAAATGAATAAAATTGACTGTGATGAAGATTAAACACAGTGGTGAATACATTAAAACCTACAGAATTGTATATTTCAAAAGGGTGACACATGGTACATTAGTTATACCTCAATAAAGCTGTTAAACCATAGAGGTATAAGTAGAAGACGTAGGTCATCTTATTTTAGAGTTAAAATGACTTGTCTAAAAGTATAAAAACATGATAGAAATCATGTAAGAAATATTCCTCATGATATACATGCTTTCACATTCAAATTTTCTGTGTCCTATATTTAAAATGAAAATCTCTTATGATTATACAGTGGAGATGACAACTAAGTTCAAGGGATTAGATCTGGTAGACAGTGTCTGAAGAACAATGGACGGAGGTTTATACATTGTACAGGAGTGTTGACCAAAACCATCCCAAAGAAAAAGAAATGCAAGAAGGCAAAGTGGTTGTCTGAGGAGACTTTACAAATACCTGAGAAAAGAAGACAAGCAAAAGGCAAAGGAGAAAGGGAAAGATACACCCAACTGAATGCAGACCTCCAGAAAATAGCAAGAAGAGATAAGAAAGCCTTCTTTAGTGAATAATGCAAAGAAAGAGGAGAACAACAGAATGAAAAAGACTAGAGATCTCTTCAAACAAACGAGATAATAAGGGAAAATTTCATGCAAAGATGGGCACGATAAAGGACAGAAATGGCAAGGAATCACAGAAGTAGAAGAGATTAAGAAGACGTGGCAAGAACACGTAGAAGAACTGAATGAGAAAGGTCTTAATGACCCAGATAACCACAGTGGTGTAGTCATTCACCTAGAGCCAGACATCCTGGAGTGTGAAGTTAAGTGGGCTTAAGGAAGCATTATTATGAACAAAGCTAGTGGAGGTGATGGAATTCCAGCTGAGCTATTTCAAATTCTAAAAGAAGATGCTGTTAAAGTGCTGCACTCAGTGTGGTAGCAAATTTGGAAAACTCAGTAGTGGCCACAGGACTGGAAAAGGTCAGTTTTCATTCCAATCCCAAAGAATGTTCAAATTACCATACCATTGCACTCATTTCACATGCTGGCAAGACTATGCTCACAATCCTTCAAACTAGGCTTCAGCAGCAGATGAACTGAGACCTCCATATGTTCAAGCTGGATTTAGAAAAGGCAGAGGAACCAGAGATCAAATTGCCAACATACACTGGATCATAGAAAAAAGCAAGGGAATTCCAAAAAAATATCTATTTCTGTTTCATTGCTAAAGCCTTTGGCTATGTATATCACAACAAACTGTGGAAAATTCTTAAAGAGATGGGAATACCAGACCGCCTTAACCTGCCTCCTGAGAAACCTGTATGCAGGAAAAGAAGCAACAGTTACAACTAGACATAGAACAATGGACTAGTTCAAAATTGGGAAAGGAGTACATCAATGCTGTATATTGTCACCCTGCTTATTTAACTTATACGCAGAGTACATCATGTGAAATGCTGGGCTGGATGAAGTGTAAGCTGGAATCAAGATTGCCAGGAGAAATAGCAATAACCTCAGATATGCAGATGATACCACTTTAATAGCAGACAACAAAGGGGAACTACAGAGCCTCTTGATGAAGGTGAAAGAGGAAGGTGAAAAAGCTGGTTTAAAATTCAGCATTCAAGAAATGAAGATATGGCATCTGGTCCCATCATTTCATAGATAGATGGGGAAAAGTAGAAACAGTGACAGATTTTATTTTCTTGGGCTCCAAAATCACTGTGGACAGTGACTGCAGCCACCAAATTAAAAGATGCTTGCTCCTTGGAAGAAAAGCTATGACAAACCTAGACAGAATATTAAAAAGCAGAAATATCACTTTGCCAACAAAGGTTCGTATAGTCAAAGCTATGGTTTTTCCAACAGTCATAAACAGATGTGAGAGTTGGACCATAAAGAAGGCTGAGCATTGAAAAATTGATGCTTTCAAACTGTGCAGCAGGAGATGACTCTTGAGAGTCCCTTGGACAGCAAGGAGATCAAACCAGTCAATCCTAAAGGAAATCAACCATAAATATTCACTGGAAGGACTGATGCTGAAGCTCCAGTTCTTTGGCCACCCAATGTGAAGAGCAGACTCTTTGGAAAAGACTCTGATGCTGGAAGTCTGAGAACAAAAGAAGAGCAACAGAGATGAGATGGTTGGATGGCATCACTGACTCATGGACATGAGTTGGAGCAAGCTCCAGGAGTTGGTGATAAACAGAGAAGCCTGGTGTACTGCAGTTCATGGAGTCCCCCAAAGAGTCAGACAGGACTTAATGACTCAACAACAACAACAATAATATTTAAAACACGTATTAGGGTTTTGTCTTTTCAATCTAACTTGTTAATCTTTGTCATTAATTGAGAAACAAAACCTTTTAGATATAATTAAGATAATTTGAATTTTTAAAAGGCAAAACAATAAGCTTTTAGAATATCAGAGAACAAAATTTGGGCTAGGAAATATTTTTTTAAACAAAATACAAAAAGCACTAAACATAAAGAAAAAGATTTATGTTTCAGCCTATAAAATCTTTCATAATTGCTCAGCTCACCATCTACTATGTATATAAAGTTAAGGACTTCATATACATCACAAAAACCTACAATAATTCAGTACTGTTATTTTGCATACTTTGTACTGAAACCACATAGCTAGTAACCTAAGATTGGAATTTGGATAAAATTTCTTTATCCTCTGAAACTATTCTTTCCTTTCACAAGCATCCTATATTCACTGCTTCTATTTCTTCATCATCTACTTGTCTTTCTTCTGCCATATCCCTTAGGACATTTCTCAGTCCACGAAGTTACTCATTCACTCCTTATCTCCTTGACATCTAGCTTCAACACTCAATAATAATGATACCCTAATCAGCATAGGCGGAGAAGGCAATGGCACCCCACTCCAGTACTCTTGCCTGGAAAATCCCATGGATGGAGGAGCCTGGTAGGCTGCAGTCCATGGATCGCTAAGAGTCGGACACGACTGAGCAACTTCACTTTCACTTTTCACTTTCATGCACTGGAGAAGGAAATGGCAACCCACTCCAGTGTTCTTGCCTGGAGAATCCCAAGGACGGTGGGCTGCCGTCTTTGGGGTCGCACAGAGTCGGAGACGACTGAAGCGACTTAGCAGTAGCAGCAGCAGCAATCAGCTAGGAAATACCAGTTATGAAATCCAATGGCTTTTTCTTAATCTTCATCTTTATTGACCTGTTTTGAACCTCTTCCTTTTTTTAAACATGACTCGCCCTTAATCTGTTAGTCATATTTTAAATTTCGCATTCAACCATTACTTCGTTGGCATCAACTTTGTATATACATTGTGCCGGGTCCCGGGATATAAATGTCACAAGGCTCAACCCTCAATAAGCTTATCTAGATTAAAGATAATTAAAGCAGGTTCATGAGGCCTTGCTCCAGTAGGACCCACCACCATCTGGACCCTAAGGGCCCCCATGCAGTGCCACGGCTCTGTGCTACCCCATGACCGTGGGCGTCAGCAAGGCCTACAAGATGACTAAGAATGTGAGCCAACAGAGCTACAGCCACTGTTACTGTGGGCACCTCACCAAGAACAAGCCCATGATCTGAGAGGTCTGCAGCTTCACCCCTTAGGAGTGGCAAGCCATGGAGCTGCTCAACGTCTCTGAAAGCAGGGCCTCAAGTTCATCAAGAAAAGGGTGGGGACACACATCCATGCCAAGAAGAAGGGAGAGGAGCTGAGTAATGTCCTGGTAGTCATGAGGAAAGTTGTAGCCAAGGACAGAGCTCCTTCCTCTCTGTGAATAATAAAACTCGTTCAGAAAAAAAAAAGGTAATTAGGCAACTACCAAACAATAAGCATGATTTTATATACAGATATAAATATATAATAGCCATATTACCACCAATTATTTGTTGGTAAGATATAATAACCATATTGTTTGATTATATATATATAAAATCATGCTTGTTATGTGGTAGCTATATTATTACATGTGTATGTGTGTATACATACATATAAGTTATATATATATATATATAAGTTAAGAGCAGAGAAGAAGAATGCACACCTAAATTTGCATTAAATTTTAGTAGTTAAGTCTATGGGCTTTATTTTTTGTTTTGTTTGTTTATTTATTTTTTTAGTTTAAGGATAATTGCTTTACAGAATTTTGTTGTTTTCTGTCAATCATAATATGAACCAGCCATCTATGGGCTTTAGAGATCTGAATTTCTCACTTGTTAGTTGTATAACTTTGGGTGAGTTGTTCGAAGGACTTTAAGAATTGAATGAATCATTACATAATATTTCATGCTTACTATAAAAGAGCAGAATGCTTTGGTGTTTGGGGAGAGAATGAATTATAATATAGAGCCCATTATAAAAGATACTAGAGGAATGGTTGCTTTTAGAAGGTTTAATAAAACTATTGTAAGTAAAAACAAACTATATCCTATTGCTGCCAAAAAAAAAAAAGAAAGAGAACTCCTAAGGGTACATTTGTTACAGTTATCTACTGCTGGAGAACATTATACAGTCAATATGTAATCTGCACGGGCACAATTTCAAATGAAAAAGCATGCTTTTAGTGACCAAGAAGTACAATTTGCTGTCCTGAGTTGGATAGCATTAGATCTAGAACATATTGGTTAGCCATGTCACCCATTCCAGACTATGGAAAGAACATGTGCAGCAAAATATAAGCATTTAACAGGTTGGACCTTATGCCAAAATTGGCAAAGCCCCCAAGACTGACTCAGTATAGAAAGACAAAAATATACTTCTTTTATTTATTTTAACCAAAACTCTAATTAAAGATCAAATTGCAAATCCAGTTTACTATTAAGCTGCTGATGCTGGGAACTAGTCAATTAGGCAGGGACTTTAGCTGAAATGAGGATATCCAAGAATGTATTTTATTTCATACATAAAGCAACCATTCCATTGCATACTAAGCAATTTAATTGTAGGCATTTCTTTTGCCTCAAATGAGCACCTTTATCAACACAAGCCATGAAAGGTGAACCTGAGCAAATGTTATGGCTATGTGTTCTCTATCCACCAGCTGATAAATGCTGTTTCACTCACCAACTCAATCTGCTGTTAGTGTAAAGTATATCAATAGTGCTTCCTGCTATTACACAGTAAACTTTGCTTTGATATAGCAGTTCATTTTCTAGTTTCAGTTTCTTCCTTCCTCCCCCTATTCTCGACTCCCAGGTGGTGCAGTGGGAAAGAATCCACCTGCCAATGAAGGAGGCGCAGCAGATGCAGGTTTGATCCCTGGGTTGGGAAGACTCCCCTGGAGGAGGAAATGGCTGCTGCTGCTGCTAAGTCGCTTCAGTCGTGTCCAACTCTGTGCGACCCCATAGATGGCAGCCCATGAGGCTCCCCCCTCCCTGGGATTCTCCAGGCAAGAACACTGGAGTGGGTTGCCATTTCCTTCTCCAAATGGCAACTCACCCCAATACTCTTGCCTGGAAAATCCCATCAATAGAGGAGTCTGGCGGGCTATAGTCCAGGGGGTCACCAAAGAGTCAGACACAACTGAGCACAATCATTCCTTCCCCTACTCTAGGCTGGTATGATGCCACTTACACTACCTTTTGGGCAGGGTGTTGGCACATAAAGAAACTTTGCATTTAAATTCTGGTGGCTTCTGACATCAGCTAAAGCAATGGCCAAGGAAGTAATTTGTACTCATGGACCCCCTCATAGGGTTAACCTAAACATACATAAGGTATATTCAAATATATATACCCGAATCTGTATAGATATAGTATAGGTGGTGAAGGTGAAGGTGAAGTCGCTCAGTCGTGTCCGACTCTTTGCGACCCCGTGGACTGTAATGTACTAGGCTTCTCTGTCCATGTGATTCTCCAGGCAAGAATACTGGAGTGGATTGCCATTTCCTTCTCCAGGGGATCTTCCCGACCCAGGGATCGAACCCAGGTCTCCCGCATTGGAGGCAGACGCTTTAACCTCTGAGCCATATAGTATAGAACATGCTATCTATATATCTATTAACAGATCTATTTATATCTATGTTTATATGTATATATATATGTGTATGCGTGTGTTTGTGTGTAGTTTAATAAAATGAGATCATAATGTATGGACTTCCCAACCCAGGGATCATATTTAAGGTAAGACACAGATAAAGATCAGCTACAGTATATCAGATGCACACAGAGAATTCAGAAGTCAACATTCTTTTTTAGAATATCTGGTAAATAAAATATTTATACAGTTGGGTTCTTACAGAATCACACTGGCAACGACAAAGGGATATTAATCAAGAGTAACAGATAATAGTTTCATGAATAACTCGGGAAGTATAGGGTAATTCAAACTGGAATTAAGTGAATTAAGAACAAATTTCATCACTACCTCAGCAGCTTTGCCGTTGTAAAGGCGAAAATGATTACAGGCCTTAAGATTGAGTGCGATGGTGCTATCAGGAATTTGCTGAAGATAAACAGCCAGAACTTCTTGAGACACGTCATAGTAATCCAACTTGTAGTAACATAGAGCCACATAAACATTGAGGGCAAGGTATTCCCTATTCGATGAAAAAATTAAGGATTAACAATTTAAGTCTACTTCACAAAAATATTGTCAAACTACAGACATTTTTAATGGCTCAACTGGACAGTAAGGCAAAGAGGAGATTTCTTTTTTTAAAGAAAAAGGCAATATGATCAGTGTAGCCTTTTAAAAGATGACAACTAGAGGAGAAAGGGAAAAGGTCAACTACTACCTGTTCATGTTAAAAAAAACCCAACAAAACTAATATAATCAGTAATGAAGTATAAATGCAAATAAGCTGACACCATATGGCAACCCACTCTAGTACTCTTGCCTGGAAAATCCCATGGACGGAGGAGCCTGGTAGGTTACAGTCCATGGGGTCGCAGAGTCGGACACGACTGAGCAACTTCACTTCACATACAGAAGGTGGACAGACAAGGCAAGCAGATTTGATGACTGAGAATGGGAACAGGTGGGAGACTATGACAGTAAAGCAAAAGGAGGGAGAAGGGAGATGGATGAGATATTTTGGGATGCAGAAGAGAGACCAAGTAGTCAGTGATAAAGTTGGAATACTAGTTCTTTAGAACTGTTTGTTTCTAATTTTGTCAGCAAATTACCTTCAATGTAACTACAACACTGAAATTGATACATCTAGACCATGCATTTTCAACAGGTGTGATATCAGCCTCAAAGGGGTGAAAATTGATTCTTACGGAGAGATGAAAATAGTATTTATTTTATACATATATACATACAGATATACATACAGTACATATACATATATCTGTATACAGATATACATACAGTACATAACCAGATATACAATATACCTGTGGTACTGAAACTTAATGGGAGGGCAATTAAGAGGGGGAAAGACAATCTAGACAGTAAGAGTCTAGACTATAAGGAGTTCTTAATCTCACCAGATTATTAGCTAAACAGACTTGAACACACAGTGATATTAGAACCAAAGGACACCAGGTCCTCAGCCAAACTGGGTACAGAAGAAAGCAACAAAATGAGAGTTCAAGGAGGAGTAACAGGACACACACCTGTTATCTAGCAGTATTCGCTTGTAAATATCAATAGCTTCTTGGTAGTGAGATCGCATATAGTGGATTGAGGCCAAACTGAGTTGATCTTCTGTGATATCCTGAAGATTCTGATGGAAATTCATCAATTTCTTCTCATCATTAAACTAAAATTGTAAGGGAAAAAAGACATAAAGATTCATGTTAGAGTATGGTTAGAGAAATCAACACTTATGTAAAACAAATTTAACTCCACCCATCCTTCAGCCACTTGCCTCTGTTCTCCCTATTTCTCTTCAGCTCCCAGTCTTCTTTATCTCTCCTTCAGACAAAGTATAAAATAGTCTCTAGAGACAGAGTCGTGGTCTTTAGTTACAATTCATTAATTACTTGACTCCCCTCTTCTTACTTTCTCTTTCTTTTCTATTTCTTTCTTTATATCTTCTCTCTCCCTTTTTATTTTCTATGTTTCTATCTTTCTTATATGTTGTTTATAAGAGAGAAATTTAAAATAGGACATAGAAAAGTAGAGAATGAACGGATATAAAAAGATGTAATAGGCAACCACTAACAAAAAGAGAGCTGATACAGCTACACAAACATGACAAAGTAGTGTTTACATGAAAAGAGAGTTTTAGAGACAAAGACAGACATTTCATAATGATAATGATAAATGTTTCCATTCACTAGATGGACATAACAATTCTATATCTGTTGTACTTAATCAGAGTCTGCAAAGCATGTAAAGCAAAAATTGAAAGAACTAAACAGAGATAATTACAGCATGAAATTTTTAAATACACCAAGAATAATTATTTTCAAATACTACCTCTACCTCAGATAAACTTCCTGTAAAAATTTAGCACTATCAATTAACAGCTTTAAATTTTTATTGTTCTTACTCAATAACTCAATAAGTCTATTTCTAGGATGTTAGAATTACATTTTTATAATTAAAATCAAAACCAGTCTTGAAGCCAAATAACTAGGAAATGCTGAATGAATTGTGGCACATGCATATGATGGATTGTTATTAAAAAAGGATGGGTTTGAAGACTAGTGACTCAGGGATACGCTCATAATTTAAAGGGAAGTTGCAGAATACAGAGTATATATAACATAAATCTCATTCTGCAAAGTGAACAAAAATACAAATGTGCATATAAAAAATAATTACCCCTAAAGAGATATTCCCAAAGGTTGAAATATAGTTAATTTTAAATATGGTAGACATTTGAACAAACTCTGGGAGATAGTGAAGAAAAGGGAAGCCTGACACTGCAGTCCATGGAGTCACAAAGAGTCAGACATGAGCGACAGAGCAACAACATCTTTTTATTGCATATTTATATTTTGATTACTACAATGTATGATTTTATAATATGAAAAAGTATTAAGAAATAATTTTATGATGATGATCAAAATTATTGCCATAAGGCAGGCAATTCAGAAAAGTATGTATTTATTTTCAGGAGTCAGGACAGACATCTTTGCTTCTGTTTCCTAAGAGATAATAAGATGGAAACAAACTAATCATAAAAGACTACTGCTTAAGAAGAACTAAAACCTAATATCTCTAAATAAATTACCAGGGTAAAAAACATTAATGAGGGAGAAAAATCCAATAAAATTAATACCTGTATTCTACTTGCTCTAAACATATCATTAACAAGAATCTCTACTTAATTCTCTTTCACCCATGCTGGTAACAAGAAAGAAAGAGAAAAATATCTTAAAACAAAAGTTTTAATTTATGTCAATTAAAAAAGAAAAACAAAATTTTACATTAAAAAAAAAAAAGTGTGAAATAAGCACAGAAATACCTTGTGAGCCAAGTGGAAGAGGAGGCGGTTTTGAAGTCGGCTTTTTGGAGCTGAGAAAGAAAATCCAAGGTGCTTATTAAAGATCTCAGTTGTGTATGGCACTTAGTCCCTTGTAGGAGTGACATGAGACTCAGATAAGGATATTCCCAAATCCTTACCCATGGGATCCTGCTATATCTCTGTATAAGTAAGTAAGTAAGGTCACTCAGTCGTGTCCGACTCTTTGTGACCCCATGGACTGCAGCCCACCAGGCTCCTCAGTCCATGAGATTCTCCAAGCAAGAATACTGGAGTGGGTTGCCATTTCCTTCTCCAGGGGATCTTCCCGACCCAGGGATCGAACCCAGGTCTCCCGCATTAGAGGCAGACGCTTTAATCTCTGAGCCACCAGGGAAATCCTAATATATATTATTTTAATCTAGTCCTACTGCAATAGAAGGAACATCATCAAGAACCAGAAGGAAAACACTCTGGGGTTCTGCTCGTGCCCACACTGGGTCTTCCTGACTCTGTTGTGGTAAAGCACAGCCTGCACTCTTCACAGTACCAGCAGCAGCCCATCCTGTGTAGTTCACACGTGGAACCAAACACAGGAAGCAAACGGTTGTGGTCCTATCAGTCCATATAGGAATCCAGTGTTGTCAATTCCTCTGAACTCTTCTTTTCATAGCTACACTGCCACGTTTTCCTAAATGGGGCTTCTCAGGTGCCTCAGTGGTAAAGAATCTGCCTGTCATTGCAGGAGACGCAGGTTTGATCCCGGGGTCACAAAGATCCCCTGCAGAAGGGAATGGCAACCCATTCCAATATCTTTGCCTAGAAAATCCCATAGACAGAGGAGCCCAGCGGGCTATAGTCCATGGGGTCGCAAAGAGTCAGACACAACTGAGAACACTCGCATGCATTTTCCTAAATACTAGCCCATTCTCCATAGATTTCTGGCATGATAATCTGCCATCTAAAAGAGATAGCCAAGCAAAAAGGTTAACATCGTTTAAATTCCAGATCCCCTTTGTGCTCTTGGAGAATCTTCCTAATTCTGGACACTCAGTATTATTAATCTATCTCTTTACAACAAAAAGTTATACTTCAATGTTAAAAAAGAAAAAACATATATGGGAAGAGAGATAGGTACCTTGATCACCTTACATGCACAAAGTCTACACACAAAGTCTACGCACAAAGTTCTATGCACGCACAAAGTCTAGAAGCATGAGATAAATAACTCAAACAAAGACCATTATAACTGAATTGGGAAAAACTACATCAGTAAATTGGAACAACTTGGGTACAAATCAAGAGATTTTCCATGACCTTGAACTGAAATTCTATCTAAATATGTATGTGCCAGTTAATTCTCTAAGAATTCTACCCTGGAATACACTCGTCGCTCACATATTTCCTAACAAACATTCTTTTGCCCACTTTCTCTATTTTTCTTTGATTTTAATTTGATTCATACTCTAATTATTCTTAATCTTTCCTCCCATATTTCTATTTTGCCCTACACTTATTTGCAAATTTAAATTCACTTCTCCTAAGGTGACAGACCTCATAAGTCAAACAAAAGGGAAGAAATCTGGATTCTTCAAGCTGAAATTACTAGGCTTCTCACTTAGAAGTAGAGCAAGAAGCTATAAAATCCACATTCATGGGAGTTTGACCAACTGTACCCAACTCCTACCAACAGCATGAATGTCCCACCACAGGAGGGCCTAAGAAAGGCACCTTGTCTTTTTCTTCTCTCATCCTTCTGATTTTTGGCTGTAGATTCTAGGGAAGTGAAGTGGGGAGGGTAAGAGTAAGGCACACAGAGATTAACTCTGTCTTTAAAGATAAAGTTGCTAAGATCCAATATGCTTTGAAGAGTAGAGCTTTTCTTTCTTGTTTTTTTTTTGTTTGTTTGTTTTTTAGCTTTCTAATGTCACTTGATTTTTCCTTGAGAAAGGTATTAAGTTAAAAATCTCCAAAATGACTCTTAGTATTAGTGATGAATTTCAGATATTAAAAGGGCTCATTTACCTTTAAATCCAGCTGCTTCAGCTTGTTTATACATTCCAAGAAAAAAGTAGGTACAGGCTAGGTTCACCCAGACCTCAGGATTGCAATTTTCTTCTTTCGTTGCATTTTCATATTCCTGAAATATACAATAAGCAGTGATCCCTTATAGCAGTAAAGCAATCAATGGGCCATTCCTTTATATATAATGGAATAGGAGTTCCTGATTGGGCAACTTCACATTTAGGAGAATTCTATATGCTCCTTAGGGCTTCCCAAGTGGCGCTAGTGGTAAAGAACCTGCCTGCCGATGCAGATGTAATTTGAGTCCCTGGGTCGGGAAGATCTAATGGAGGAGGGCATGGCAACCCACTCCAATACTCTTGCCTGGAGAATCCCATGAACAGAGGAGCCTGGAGGGCTACAGTCCACAGAGTCGCAGAGTCGGACATGACTGAAGCGACTTATCATGTACACATATGTGCTCCTTATATTCTATACCTGTAATATTAAATACTGCAGTTAGGGCTCAAGCCTACCCATGTGGGACTGTTGCCCATAGAACCCTACACTTATTTTTTCTCTTTCCCTTTTAATACTGATATGGGCTAACAAACAGCAGAAATGAAAAACAACTAAAATATTTTGTTTTTGCTAACTTAAAAAGACATTTAAAAAGATATTAAAATGCATAGTTTCAGCTAACTTAAAAATCCGATAACCTTAATATGCTACAAATTTGATTTCATTCTAATTGTTTTCTAGCTTTGTTTACTTGGCTTTACATTTTAAAAATTTGGTCTTTGAGGGTTTTTTCCTTCCCTGTTAAGGACAGTTTCTGAAATTCACTTTGTCAACTACATTTTCCATATACTCTTTTACTATCAGTCTTTACCACATGCCTATTTTCTTTTTTACTCCATTTGAACTACTCTCTCTTCTCCTAAATCTTTCACAAATACTACCAGCTTCTATTCTGCCCCTTCACATCTTCACTTTTCCTTCATTGATTTTATTGCTTTTGTTCATATCAGTTTCTCATTGTGTGATCTTGGATATTTTTCATTTTAGTAGTGCAGGTTTTTAATATCCTTAAATTATATTTTGAGAGTGAGAATATGTAAGAAAGGTCAAAACAATTTCATTTATGAGTTAAAAATCATTGACATAAGGCATCTACAATTTTATATACAGCCATAATTCTATAGATTGTTAATTACATTGTAGGTTTTACAATGACCAAGAAACACAACTTTTGAAACTATACTTTTAAAAATATAAAAAATAAATTATACATTAAAAATATAAAGATAAAATAATATTTCCTATATCTAAAATTAACCTTTCAAAATAACTATGAACTTTTTTTGAGAAAAGAATCATAAAACTTTTAATCAAAAGGGCTTATTTTTCTTCTCCTGAAGATTTCCTTGAGAAAGACTGATATTAATATATTGAACAATCTCAGTATATATCTAAAAGGAAAAAGTAAACAACATTGCCACATATACTTGAACATATATAGAAGATTTCTGAAGCAATACATCAAAAAAGATCCAATGTTTACTCCTGTTAACAAAGAAATAGGATGGAGGAAGGAAGACAGGGTGACTTTTTTCCTTTTTCCTTTTGTTCTCCTCTATATTGTTTGAATTTTACCATAAGCGTTTATTATTATAATACAAAACTGAGTAACATTTCAAAACCCTATAGTTATTAAAAAAAAAACAACTTTAAACTAACCTCCAAAGCTCTCTTGTAGTCACCCAGGTGAAAAGCACAGTATCCAATCCACAAATTAGTATCCTCTTCTTGTTCCCCAACATGACGTTTGAACTTCATGTTAAAATTTCATGAAAAAAAAAATCATGAATACTTTGAATGGTAAGCCCTTGTTTAAAAAACTATGTTAAGTTATTAATGAACAATAGGAGATTGCAAATTATGGAAGCAAGATAATCTCAGTTTAATCAAACTGATACCTACAGAACTCAGCACAATTAATGCCTTTTCCTCAAATATTTCACAACTGTTTTTGTGTTTACTGACACCTTATTCCAGGAAGTATCTAAGAGTTATCCTCATAAAAATTCTGGGTGATATATAAGGATCATAAGAACTCTGTGAAATATTTAATGCCAAATACCTGAAGGTTAGAGAAATTAAGCAATGACCTCAGGGCCACACACAGCCAGTAAGTGTGGTGGAAGGGACACAGAGCCAACTGAGTCCAAAGCCCATGTTTTCACCCCCTATCCCATGTTCTACTGCATTTAACTTTACACTTCAAACCTGTCCCATGAGCACACACATGTATTTATTCATAGGTTATAACTTGTCACTGAAGACAAGGCATGAAATCATTCTATTACCCTTCAACAGGCTTGCCAGGGCCTATAAGAATGAAAGATTTTAGAAGACCACCTAATCATTTATGTCCATTGCGAAAAAGTATTCATGAATTCATCATCCAATGAAAGAAAAGTCCTGTTTTAGATGAAAGGTGTGAGATCCTGAAGGACAAGTCTGAATTACCATGAGAGATTTTTTTTTTTTTGGCAAAAGGAGATTTTTTTTTTTTGTCCCACTCTATGTGGTGATAAGTCAAAAACATAGGTGAAAAAGTAAAAACTAAACAGATCATTGTTGATTTGTAGTGACCTAAATAGGAAGGAAATCTAAAAAACGGTGGAAATATGTATGCGTATAACTGACTCACTTTACTGTACAGTAGAAGATAACACAACATTGTAAAGCAACTACACTCTAATAAAAATAAGATAAGATTTTTAAAAACCAATCATTATTACAAAACTTCTAAAGAGCCTCTTGATGAAAGTGAAAGAGGAGAGTGAAAAAGTTGGCTTAAAGCTCAACATTCAGAAAACGAAGATCATGGCATCCAGTTCCATCACTTCATGGGAAATAGATGGGGAAACAGTAAAAACAGTGTCAGACTTTATTTTTCTGGGCTCCAAAATCACTGCAGATGGTGACTACTCCTTAGAAGAAAAGTTATGACCAACTAGATAGTATATTCAAAAGCAGAGACATTACTTTGCCGACTAAGGTCCGTCTAGTCAAGGCTATGGTTTTTCCAATAGTCATGTATGGATGTGAGATTTGGACTGTAAAGAAGGCTGAACGCTGAAGAATTGATGCTTTTGAACTGTGGTGTTGGAGAAGACTCTTGAGAGACCCTTGGACTGCAAGGAGATCCAACCAGTCCATTCTGAAGGAGATCGGCCCTGGGATTGCTTTGGAAGGAATGATGCTGAAGCTGAAGCTCCAGTACTTTGGCCACCTCATGCGAAGAGTTGACTCATTGGAAAAGACTCTGATGCTGGGAGGGATTGGGGGCAGGAGGAGAAGGGGTCGACCGAGGATGAGATGGCTGGATGGCGCCACTGACTCCATGGGCATGGGTCTGGGTGAACTCCGGGAGTTGGTGATGGACAGGGAGACCTGGCGTGCTGCGATTCATGGGGTCGCAAAGAGTCGGACACGACTGAGCGACTGAACTGAACTGAACTGAACTCAGGTACCTTGACCAGTACAAGATGAAGATAATCTGTTGATACTCTATCTAAATAAAAACTTACTCTTGTAGCTAACTCTATAATATTAGAAATTCTTCTCTCACCTAGAGAAGGAAATGGCAACCCACTCCAGTATACTTGCCTGGAAAACTCAATGGACAGAGAAGCCTGGTGGACTACAGTTCATGGGGTCACAAAGAGTCGGACACGACTGAAGCGACTAAACAATAACAACCTCTCACCAAATACTGTGAATTTGAGTGCAGCGCCTTAAGTCTGAAGAAACTCTTATTTGAGGTCTCCCTGAATTTGCCCCTGGAATTCCCTGGAGCCACAGCGAAAAGAGAGAAGAGAAAAAGAAACTAACAAAAATCACACGTGTATCTACCACTCAGTCCACTGATTTTCACAGAGCTAGAGGGTCCTTCCAAGGCAGCTCCCCTGATTTAAAGATAAGAAATCTGACACCAGAAAAGTTTAAGCAATGTTCAACACCAGTGCACTAGCAAAAACATGGGACTTTACATGCAAGACTGAGAAAGATATATAAAGCTGATTAAAACACTTATGGTTGATAGAGTAATACAGCTATTGTAGTGCTTTAGAGAAATAATTATGGCACAACACAACCAGGCTGTGCTGTCAAAACTCTTCCCCTCTTCGTTCTTTGGTGCGCCCCTTCATTCTCCTACAACACGTGCTTCCCACAAAACCGCATCCCAAAGTGCAGTATCCTTGGACCGTCTACATCAGCCCTCAGGCTATTTGCCCAAAATACTGGGTTCTTGAGTTTCCCTGGTGGCTTGGATGATAAAGAAACCGCCTGCAACTTGGGAGACCTGGGTTCAATCCCTGAGTCGGCAGGATCCCGTGGAGAAGGGAATGGCATCCCACTCCAGAATTCTTGCCTGGGAAATATCATGGACAGAGGAGCCTGGAGGGCTACAGTTCATGGGGTCGAAAAGAATCAGGCACGACTGAGCGACTCACACACACACACAGGGTAGGAGTCCTGAAATGCACATTTAAACAAGTACCACAAGTGACTCTAGTGAGTATTACAAGTTGAGAACTACTGCCATAGTGATTTGAAATCTCTTCTGAAGATGCAGTATTTCAGACAATAAGCATGAAACATGGCAGAATTATTTAAATTTGATCAAAATGTTATAACATATTAATAGGAATAAATCATAAACTGCTCAGGGGGCATGTGTGAACTGACACTGTATTAATGTGTGACTGTATTAATGTCCATCTACATTTTTAGGCTGGATTTGCCATCAGTGGAACTAGACAAAAGTAAAAGTGTCCCTCAAGAAATAAGTCTATCATGTAAAAAAAGAGACAGAAAGAAGTCTACCTTTTTAGTTCATCTTTAGTCAGGTTTATAGTAAACCTAGGGTGACTTCCCTGGTGGCTCAGACGGTAAAGCGTCTGTCTACAATGCAGGAGACCGGGGTTTGATCCCTGGGTCGGGAAGATCCCCTGGAGAAGGAAACGGCAATCCACTCCAGTACTCTTGCCTGGAAATCCCATGGACTGGAGCCCACCTGTCCATGGGGTCGCAAAGATTCGGACACGACTGAGCGACTTCACTCATAGTTAACCTGGAATCTGTGCCTGACTAGATTTACAGGAAGTCCCAGAATGCACCCACCTGTTCCACGCATAGCAACCAGCATTCACCCACGCATTCCTCTGTATTCTGGTTATTCACGTCTTAAGAAGCAACTTTCTTTGGACATTACCTCCAACAGGGTAATAGCTCCAGTGAAATCTCTCTGTGAAAGTAGCTCCTCTAGCTTTGGAATCTTCCTTCCCTTCTTCTTCCTTTTGTCAGTGTGCGGGGGGTCCCCGCCTACAGCAGGTTTGGCCCTTGAAAGCATCTGTGAAAGAAACAACAAAGATAGCTGTATGACCCCAATCCCGTGGTCATTTTTAAACTGAGAGTGACGGCTCCCGGACTCATAAGTCAAGTCCTGAACAACGAACCCCTTGTAAGCCTATTTAAACTCTTTCCGTAACACGTATTTTACGGAAAGGTCCATCACCCGGTGCTTGAGCTGAACGAAACCGCTATCCCCTACTTCTTCATCTCCTCCAACGAGAATGAGGTAAGAGATGCTTTCGCGGAGCTGTTGTCGTCTCAGCCTTCCCTTGGTCCACTTCCCATCTCACGCGCAGCTCAGGAGTGGGAAAACGGAGAAACAGGAGGGAAGAAAGCAACGATGTGTCTACAGTTGCAGCCCTGTCCCCGGTGGGAACACGGGAGAGGGCACAGACATTTGCCTCCTCTAACACTCCTAGACTTAAACCAGAAGTGTGCCAGGAATCTCTGATCTCCAGTCCCAGGACCTACTCAAACTTATTCCTCACTATTCGACGCCACTAACCATCTTGGCGCCGGTCCTGTGAACCCTCTCTGCAGACAGACAGCAGAAGGCCTGGCTTCAGCGCGCCTCAGCATCCACAAAGCTCGCTTGGTCTCCACGGCAACCCCGCCGGGGGACTGGTCCTTCCCGGAGTAGCGCTCGCCGGAGAACTGGTGCCCTGCGCATCTTGGTTCCCGTAGGCTTGTAGCTGCTGCTGGGCGTGAAAAGTTTTCTCTCCGGATGAAAGTGTCTTTCTCTGTACTGAGAGCGAGAGTTTGTCAGTATTTCTGTGAGTTTACATTGGGAAAAAGCGAATTAAAATGACACGGTTTTTCAAAAACAGGTTCCCGGGAAAGTCATTTTCAAGGAACCACTTCCGATTTGGACTGCGTTGGGCTCCAGAGCAGCCTTGGGCGCTGACTGGCACGTGATCGCGGGTCTCCTGTGCTGCGCGGCTTAGAATCAAATTTCTGCCGGGGCGAGGAAGCTGATGTTTGGAGGCGGGAGTTTCTCCTGAATACGATTTCTTATTTCCATAGATACATCTCCATTGTGATGTGACATTATAATTCCTACTTCGAATTTAGAATAGAACCTCTCGTTCGTTAGAAATAGGGAAACACAAGATAAAGTCACAGTGGCCAACGCAGCACCCATCTTGATTGTTTCTAAAGGCCTGATGTAATATTTTGAATATGTAAATTAAGATAACTGGAGTGAAATAATTAAATTTGTTTTGGCTGTGTCTGTGTGTATAAATTTTGTTGTTGTTGTTTGACTGTGTCACGGAGCTTGTGGGATCTTAGTTACCCAACCAAGGATGGAGCCGGGACCCTCCTGAAGCTAGGAATTCTAATCACTGGTCCACCAGGGGATTCCAGGAAATTGTTTTTAAAGGTGTGGAGAAAAGGTTTAAAGATGTATAACATA
>SJXQ01002565.1:0-13752 GCA_006408695.1 Aepyceros melampus
TGTGTGTGTGTGTGTGTGTGTGTATGTGTTGCGGGGGAGGGGGGTGAGTAGCCATAATATTCATCCTTTGAAAAAGCTCTTCTAATGAGTACTTTACTCAGACTTGAAAATTACCTTGTTACTTTTAATATGAAAACCACAAACAGTGTCCCGGTTAATGTTTTCATTTCCCTTGGTAAAACAGTTTTCTGCATGAATCCATTTCTGGGCTTTCTTACTATCCCCTATGTACTTGTCTACTCCACTCAGCTGAAAGCACTCTTTGGTGAGAAACTGAAACTAACTCATATTTACATTATTTTGAGGGTCTAGCATAGTGCCCTTTATACAGAATATGCTTAACACATGTTAAAGAGAAGCACCACATTTTTCCTTAAAGGAATATTGTTGCTGTTTTTCTGTGGAATCATTTGTTTGTGGACCTGTCCCCTTTTCCTTAACTTGACTGTAAGAACAGAGCATGTTCATATTTTTCTTCATATGATTTACAAATACTTTGTTATGGTGAGTGTACAAAGGATGTGCTTGACTGATCTAAAATATCAATACCCTGAGCTCAAATATGAATAAATGTCAAAAGCAATAAAACATCCTTCTTTTAAAAGAAGAAATGATCAAGTTTAGCTAAGAATTGTGCTTTTGCTTATATACTTTCTATATAAGATAGAGACAATAAACTTTAATCATTTAATAAGTCAAGTCATCTTGAACAGAACAAATAATTGTAAATATTTATTAACAACATTCATCAATTTGTTTTGTGATAAATGAACACTAGAATCATAAACAAACATAAAACCCAATGGTCTGTCTTGCTATCTTGTGCTTTAAGTCTGTTTTGAAGATGACATTAAAAAATCTAGACTATATTTCTGTAAAACTCAGAACATTTTTCTCATTCAGAAAATAATTTTCTCCAAATTTTAATAGAATAGTTTCTATAATACAGAAAGGCCTATGTTTAATTATAAAAGTGCAATTAACTGTTTTACTGACTGCCATCATTTTGTAAAATTCAATAACATGACCAAATGACAGTCATTGGTTAATGTATGTATCTATCTTGTTTGGTAGAAATGCATTTACTGAGAAAGAGAAGAGCCATGGTGATCAAACTAAAAAGAAGGAGATCATTTGTCTTGAATTTTTTAGCAAGCAAGTCTAGGACATTCAATAAATTGTGTTCTGTCAGTTAAATTACTTTATAGAGCATTTGAATTTCAGAACATTGTAAATACTTTAGTGATTTGAGTCACTTTTACAATCGAGTCTGCTGAAAAGAATAATTAACACTAATTATTAACTTAGAGATGGTCACAGCTCTAAACATTAAGAAAATTGAGAGTTTATGTCTTTAATATTATATGCCAAAAATTAATTCTCAGAGATAAAAATAACAGAAAATGTTCACTTCTCAAGTTACTCTTTATTATCAATAATTAATTATAGTAATATTAACATTTAATGCAGTGATATTAATTTTCTCTAATCTCATAAACATGAAGCTGAGTTAGCATTTTTATATGATAATGTACGTATTTAGAGTTTTAAAAATAGGCTAGATAGAAAAATTATTTAAGAAAAAACATCTTTCTGAAGGTGTATTTGAAAAATGATTTTAGAGGGAAATTGAGGTTACCATAAATAGACTTAATGTGAAGATAATTGCTACAAATTATTTCAATAAGAGACTGAATGAATCTGTATTGAATATTGTTGTTTCAAGTTATAATGAAAAATTCAGTTCCTGTATATTCCCAATAGCTGGTTATATATAGCAGGTTATATATGCTATTATATCAACTGTTATACTTCTATGTAGAAGGTAATTTATAATTCTTTTCTTTTTTTCTACATAGTAGTGAAGAATCTGATTGCCAGATTTGACATCTTTTAAACAATTTCATGAATATCTCAAGCAACTCTGGAGGAAAAAAAAAAAGTCATTCGAGGTGAGAAACATGAGAAGTCTAATTAGAATAAGGAAATCAATTTTCTCAAAGACTATTGAATTCCATGAATGAAAGATAAATCACCTATTTCCTATTAAATATTTTCATTTGTCCTTTCACTCTTAAAAATCACAAGACTTCTGGTTTCTGGCACAGAATGTAAGAAGCTTGGGCTTCCCTGGTGGCTCAGGTGGTAAAGAATTATCCTGCATTTCAGGAAACCAGGGTTTGATCCCTGGGTAGGGAAGATCTGTGGGCCATGGAGGCCAGGTGGACCAGCTGCCCCAGCCGACTTGGGTTCCACCCTGGAGATGAACTGACTCGATGGATGTGAGTCCGAGTGAACTCTGGGAGTTGGTGATGGAAAGGGAGGCCTGGCATGCTGCGATTCATGGAATCGCAGAGAGTCAGACACGACTGAGTGACTGAACTGAACTGAACCATTTTTTTCCCTGGAGAATCCCATGCACAGAATCCCGGCACAGCTAGTGTGTCACAAAGAGTCCATGGGGTTGCAAAGAGTTGGATTCAACTGAGCAAACAAACACATGTAAGAAGTTTAAACGTCATCATTCCCCTTTTCATAAACATAAAAAATATGGATAAGCCAAAAACAACAGCTTTTCTTAGATTTGTGATACAACTAAGATCACAGGGCAAACTGCTTCCTCCAAAATTTGACAAACAAATTTTGACAAATAAGACAGACAGAATCAAAGTCTGATAGACAAAGGCAGAAACAGAATCACAATAGAACAGATATTCAGGAGCAGAAACCACTGCCAGAGCCAGTATCAGGGCAAGAAAACAAAATGTAATTGACAAAATACTGGGGGTTCAGTGTGGACAAGCTTGAGAGTTAAACACTCTAGGGTAGAGGGGGATATATTAAGGATTCACCCATATTTTCATTAAGTTTTACCTCCTGAGCGCCACCTGAATGGTCATTCTGAAGTACACCCAGGGCATTCTGTTCTCCTTAGCAAGACCTGAACTCAAGGGAAATTATTTGGCCAGAGTGTTAATCAATATACCCAACTCCAGCCTCCTGGAGCTTTCTTGTCACATCTAACAGATGTAGAGACAAAGAAGCACATGTGAATGTCATAGCTCAAGGTGAGGCACAGACTTCCTGAAGTACTGAGACCTTGTCTCTCATATGTCATCCTCTTCAGTACGGCTCCCTTATAGTAACAAGGACTACAGTGGAAAGATTGGCATGGCTCATATCTATTTAAAAGGTCTTTAAGGAAACCCATTGATGATAGGGGAGAAAAAAACAAGGAAATCAGGAGATCTTTTAGCCTCTGGTACCCATTGATAGATAAATAGTAAACATGGTATTATTCCTAGTCAGACAAAAATAAAGTCTCATACAAAACACCTCTTTTTCTGCAATTTTTATCAGCACATCATGTGTGGTTATAAATATAGGAATACAAAGCATACTGAAAAACAACAAAATGTGAACAGACAGAAAAATTAGCAAGTACAGATTCAGATAGGATGTAAATTTTGCAATTATCAGACAAGGACCTTAACACTATTATGATTAATATTATAAGAATGCAAAAAACCAACCAAACAAACAAACAAACAAAAACACTAAAAACAATGATAACCAAAGTTAAAACATATGTTTTATATTTTGTGTTCTGAAAGATACTAAAGATCACCAGATGGTCAATACAAAAATCAGATTGATTTTATTCTTTGCAGCCAAAGATGGAGAAGCTCTATACAGTCAGCAAAAATAAGACCAGGAGCTGACAGTGGCTCAGATCATGAACTCCTTATTGCCAAATTCAGACTGAAATTGAAGAAAGTAGGGAAAACCACTAGACCATGCAGGTATGACATAAATCAAATTCCTTAGGATTATACAGTGAAAGTGGCAAATAGATTCAAGGGATTAGATCTGATAGACAAAGTGCCTGAAGAACTATGGACAGAGGATGGTGACATTGTACAGGAGGCAGTGATCAAGATCATCTCCAAGAAAAAGAAATGCAAAAGTCAAAATGGTTGTCTGAGGAGGCCTTACAAATAGTTGAGAAAAGAAGAGAAGTGAAGAAAAAGGAGAAAAGGAAAGGTATACCTGTTTGAATGTAGAGTTCCAAAGAAAAGCAAAGAGAGTAAGAAAGCCTTCCTCAGTGATCAATGCAAAGAAATAGAGCAAAACAATAGAATGGGAAAGACTAGAGATCTCTTAGAGAAAATTAGAGATACCAAGGGAACATTTCATGAAAGATGGGCATAATAAAGGACAAAAATAGTATAGAATGAACAGAAGCTTTTAAGAAGAGATGGCAAGAATACACAGAACTATACAAAAAGATCTTCATGACAGATAACCACAATGGTGTGGTCACCCACCTAGAACCAGCCATCCTGGAATGTGAAGTCAAGTGGGCCTTAGGAAGCATCACTATGAACAGAGCTAGTGGAGGTGATGAAATTGCAGTTGAACTACTTCAAATCCTACAACATGGTTCTGTGAAAGTGCTGCACTCAATATGCCAGCAAATTTGGAAAACTCAGCATGACCACATGACTGGAAAAGGTCAGCTTTTATTCCAATTCCAAAGAAAAACAATGCCAAAGAATGTTGAAACTACCACACAATTTCCCTCATTTCACACACTAGCAAGTAATGCTCAAAATTATCCAAGCCAGGCTTCAAAAGTACATGAACCATGAAAATCCAGATGTTCCAGCTGGATTTCAAAAAGTCAAGGGATCAGACATCAAATTGCCAGAATCCATTGAATGATAGAAAAAGCAAGAGAAGACCTGGAAAACATCTATTTCTGTTTTACTGATTATGCCAATGCCTTTGACTGTGTAGATTCCAACAAACTGTGGAAAATTCTTAAAGAGATAGGAATACCAGACCACCTTACATACCTACTGAGAAATCTGTTGCAGGTCAAGAAGCAACAGTTAGAACCCAACATGAAACAATGGACTAATTCCTAATTGGGAAAGGAGTACGTCAAGGCTGTATATTATCACCCTGCATATTTAATTTATATTCAGAGTACATCTTACAAAATGCCAGCCTGGATAAAGCACAAGCTGTAATCAAGATTGCCTGGAAAAATATCAATATTCTTAGATACACAGATGATACCATCTTTATAGCAGAAATTGAAGAATAAAGAACATCTTGATGACAGTAAAAGGGGATAATGAAAAGCCTGGCTTAAAAGTCAACATTCAAAAAACAAAGATCATGGCATCTGGTCCCATCACTTCATGGCAAATAGAAGGGGAAACAAATGGAAACAGTAAGACACTTTATTTTCTTGGGTTGTAAAATCACTGCAGATGATGAGTGCAGCTATGGAATTAAAAGATGCTTCTTGCTTAGAAGAAAAGGTATGATCAACCTAGACAGCATATTAAAAAACAGAGACATTGCTTTACCAAGAAAGGTCTATCTAGCCAAAGCTCTGATTTTTTCCAGTAGTCTTCTATGGATGTGAGAGTTGGACGATAAAGAAAGCTGAGTGCCAAAGAATCGATGCTTTTGAACTGTGATGTTGGAGAAGACTCTTGAGAGTCCCTTGGACTGCAAGGAGATCCAACTAGTCCATCTTTAAGGAATTCAGTCCTGCACACTCATTGGAAGGACTGATGCTGAAGCTGAAACTTCAATACTTTGGCCACCTGATGAAAATAATTGACTCATTTGAAAAAAAAAAAAAACCTGAAGCTGGGAAAAGAGCAGAAGGGGTAAGCAGAGGATGAGATGGTTGGATTGCATCACTGATTGGATAGACATGAGTTTGAGGAAACTCTGGGAGTTTGTAATGGACACTGAAGCCTGCAGTGCTGCAGTCCATGGGATTGCAAAGAATCAGACATGACTGAGTGACTGAATTGATTGAACTGATGAGTTTTATTTCTTTATATTCCTTTTACTTTCAGGATCAGATGGAGAGGGGAGAGAAAAATCTGTAAAGCAATTTTTTCTGTAGTCCGATTCATTTTCCATAATATTTCCAAAATATATTTTGTCAAAGTTGTGACCAAGGTGGGAGAGAAGGAAGAACTTGAACTCATCTCTTCACATAGGCATCAAGATTACTAACTATGAGAACTAACTGAAGCCTAGCTGAAAATTCTTTCCATGATTAAAAACATAAATGAGGAACCAGAAAGAGAGGGATAGGAGAGTGGATATACAGTATATTAAGACCCAGAGCCACCTGACCTGCCTCTTGAGAAACCTATATGCAAGTCAGGATGGAACAGTTAGAACTGGACATGGAACAACAGACTGGTTCCAAATAGGAAAAGGAGTATGTCAAGGCTGTATATTTTCACCCTGATTATTCAACTTATATGCAGAGTACATCATGAGAAACATTAGGCTGGAAGAAGCACAAGCTGGAATCAAGATTGCCAGGAGAAATATCAATAACCTCAGATATGCAGATGACACCACCCTTATGGCAGAAAGTGAAGAGGAACCAAAAAGCCTCTTGATGAAAGTGAAAGAGGAGAGTGAAAAAGTTGGCTTAAAGCTCAACATTCAGAAAACTAAGATCATGGCATCCGGTCCCATCACTTCCTGGGAAATAGATGGGGAAACAGTGGAAACAGTGTCAGACTTTATTTTTGGGGGAGCTCCAAAATCACTGCAGATGCTGACTGTGGCCATGAAATTAAAAGATACTTACTCCTTGAAAGAAAAGTTATGACCAACCTAGATAGCATATTCAAAAGCAGAGACATTACTTTGCCAACTAAGGTCCGTCTAGTCAAGGCTACGGTTTGTCCAGTAGTCATGTACGGATGTGAGAGTTGGACTGTGAAGAGGGCTGAGCACCAAATAATTGATGCTTTTGAACTGTGGTGTTGGAGAAGACTCTTGAGAGTCCCTTTGACTGCAAGGAGATCCAACCAGTCCATTCTGAAGGAGATCAGCCCTGGGATTTCTTTGGAGGGAATGATGCTAAAGTTGAAACTCCAGTACTTTGGCCACTTCATGCAAAGAGTTATTGGGTGCAGGAGGAGAAGGGGACGACAGAGGATGAGATGGCTGGATGGCACCACTGACTCGATGGACGTGAGTCTGAGTGAACTCTGTGAGTTGGTGATGGACAGGGAGGACTGGCGTGCTGCAATTCATGGGGTCACAAAGAATCAGACACGACTGAGTGACTGAACTGAACTGAAGACCCAGAGCCACTAATCCTCCACACAGGAGTAATATCACAATTGCAGAGATTGTCCCCAAACAGCAAAATATACATACAGCATATTGAGTTCTCCAGCTCAGACATCCTGTACTTGATCATCTTATACTTATCAGCCTCTAGAGTGTCCAGCTTTAAAAATCAACAGGGCTTAATTAAATATGGGAGACCTAGAGAGGTGCAGGAACAAAGATTCTATTCTCCAAGTGTATGTACCAAATCTCACATGCTCTGAGTCCCATTACAGAGGCTTTAGTCTGAGAGAAGCTTGAGTCAGACTCATTTGCTTATTTGGGGAATCTCTCAGAGAGACAGGAGACAGCTGGGTCTCCCCTAAGTGGCTGAGATATTAGCAGTAGTCATTTATGAGAATTAAGAATCATTCTATCATATGACACAAGCTCTGGCAAGTACCATTTTGGAAACATTCCACTACCCTATCAGTATCAAGGGCTTGTATCCTGCCTCTGGGCTGGCACCTCTGTGACCTCCAACAGTTTGGCCCATACAGCCAGCCATGCAGGGACATAGATCCACTGACCAGTGACCAACACCAATCATGTGCCCCTGACATCAGTCCATACAGCCACCTCGATAGGGACACAGCCTCATCCAACAAAGGACTAGCACCAAGCCTGCAGTCCCTTGATCCATACAACAACTGTGTAGAGACTTGTCATTGCCTCCAGTGGCCCTGAAAGCACCAAATAAAGCAGAGCCTCACAGCTAACTGGGTCAGGATCTAACCCATCTATCAACAACCCCAAGTTCTTGGTCCATCACAATAGAAGATGGTACAAAGACCAAAAAGAGGGCAGCCTTAGGGCATATGGTTCTACTTATCAGAGGGGAACATGCTGCTGGACCTCAAAGGATGAAGTCTACATAGAATCATTTCTCCAAAGATTGGGAACCAATCAAAATAAATAACATAGAAGTAAACTCAAAAAATTAGGTAAAAGACTAAGAAACAGAAATATCTTTGAAATAAATAAATAAAATCTTCTAGAAAATAACAAATGAAGTAAAATAAGAAATCTACCTAGTAAAGAGCCCAAGGTTATGATCATAAAGTTGTCTGATGAACTTGGGAGAAGAAAGAATGAATGCAGTGAGATGTTTAGTAAAGAGTTATAAATGTATGAAGAATGGAATAGACTAAAACTACAGTAATTGAAATAAAACTACACTAGAAGGAATCAATAGTATATTACAGGATACAGAGGAATGGATCAGTGATTGAAGAGTAGCAAGAATCACCCAAACTGAATGTAAAAAAGAAATTATATATATATATATATATATATATATATATATATTAGAAGCAATGAGGATAGATTAAGAGACCTATGGGACACTATGAAGCATACTAACAATTACATTATAGGGATCACAGAAAAAAGAATAGAGAGAGAAATAAGGGCTGATACTTTATTTGAGTAAATAATAGCTGAAAATGTCCCTCATCTGGGAGAGAAAGTGAACATTCAGGTCCAATTACTACAGAAAGCCCTAAACAAGATAAACTTAAAATTTTCCATATCAAGGCATGTTATAACTAAAATGGAATATATATATATATATATATATACACACACACACACACACACATAAAGAAAGAATATCAAAAGAAGCAAGCCTAAAGCAACTAGTTTCCAACAAGCAAACTTTAAGTTGATTGCTCAGCTGAAACTTTGTAGGCCATAAAAAAGTAGAAAATATGTTACTATGTTGTTAAAGTGATTAAAGGATACAACTTCCAAGCAAGAATATTCTACCCGTCAAGTCTAACATTCATATTTGGAGAAGAGATAGAGTTATATAGACAAGTAAAAACTAAAATCGTTAAGCATCACTAAACTGGCTGTATAAGAAATGTGAAAGGGAGTTATCTAAGTGAAAAAGGGAAGGTAATAATTCTAAATACAAAAATTACAAAAGTAAAAAAATCTCACTCGTAAATGCAAATATATAATAACAATAGTAGATCAACATTTACAAATCTATAGAAAGTTTAAAATGTAAAAAAATAAAACTATCCCTCAATTAGTAGTTAAGAAATATATTAAAAAGGATGCAAAATATGATATAAAAACATTAAATGTTAAAGGAGGGAGTAAAAATGTAGGGTGTTAGAAGGTGTTGGAAAATAAGATATCAACCAAAAATACCCATGTATTTGTTTGGGTTGCTATACATGCAAATCACAGTATCCACAATCAAAAGTCTGTAATAGATATATGCACAAAAAGAACAGAAAGTTACCCAAAGATGGTGCTAAAGATAAGTGATCAAATCCTAAGGGAAGAGAGCAAATGAAGAAAGGGAAAAAAGGGCAAAATGGAAATAGGTACATACTTTTAAATAATGATTTTAAATATAAATAAACAATGATCCAATCAAATGTGGAGTGACTGATTGTATACAATACTAAACCCATATGTACATTGTTTGCTAGAAATTCACTTCTGATCTAAAGTCACACATGGACTGAAAGTAAGGGGATGGGAAAAGGTATTCCATGTAAATGGAAAGTAGAGGAAACATGAGGTAGCTGCATTTATATCAGACAAAATAAAGACTAAAATGGGACAAAGAAAAACATTACATAATAATAAAACAAAAGATATAACAGTTGTAACTCTATATGGACTCAAATAAGGAGCAAATACATAAACAAATACAAATATTTGCTAAATATATAAAGCAAATATTTAGAAAATATAAAGAAATAAATTAAGTTACACAAAAATATTAGGGTATTTTAACACCCATTTATAACAATTGACATCATACAGACAGAAGAGCAACAAGAAAACACTGGCCTGAAACAACATATCAGATCAAATAGACTGTAGAATTATTCATCCCAAAACAGGAGAATACACAAAATTTTCAAGTGCACATGGAGTAGTCTCTAGGATAGATCACATACTAAACCACAAAACAAGTCTTAGTAAATTTAAAAAGATTAAAATTGTATTGAGTATCCTTTTTTTCTGATCATAATACTATGAAAGAAAAAAATTCCCTATAAGGGGAAAAAATTTGAAAAAAACACAACACATGGAGCCTAAACAATATGCCTAAACAATCAATGGATCATCAAAGAAATAAAAAAGGAAAAAATTTTAAAAAGTACCTGGAGACAAAGCAAAATAAAAACACAGGATTCAAAGTCTATGCAACTGAGCAATAGTAGTTCTAAGAAGGAACTTTATAGCAATACAAATCTACCAAAGGAAACAAGAAAAATCAAATAAACAACATAATCTTACATTTAAAAAGAACATGATGTCAATGAAACTAAGAGCTTTTTCATTGAAAAAATAAATAAAATTGAAGGAATGATGTTAAAGCTGAAACTCCAGTACTTTGGCCACCTCATGAGAAGAGTTGACTCTTTGGAAAAGACTCTGATGCTGGGAGGGATTGGGGGCAGGAGAAGGGGATGACAGAAGATGAGATGGCTCTATGGCATCACCGACTTGATGGACGTGAGTTTGGGTGAACTCTGGGAGTTGGTGATGGACAGGGAGGCCTGGCGTGCTTCAGTTCATGGGGTCATAAAGGGTCGGACATGACTGAGTGACTGAACTGAACTGAACTGATGTACTTTTAGCCAGCCTTATCAATAAAAAAAGAAAGAGGGTTTAAATAAATAAAATAAAAAATTAGAGAAGAGATGGTACATTTATATGCCTATAAAATGGACAACCTAGAAGAAAGGGATAAATGCCTAAAACAGTGCAATACCCCCCAAATAAATCAGTAATAAAGATAAAATATGAAGATTGATCATTAGTAATGAAATTGAATCAATAACATAAGACAAAAATAAAACAAAACTCCCTAAAAACATGTTCAGGACTAGATGGATTCATAGGTGAATTCTACGAAACATTCAGTGAAGAGTTAATGTTTATCCTTGTCAAATTTTGCCAACAAATTGAAGAGGAAAGAACTCTTTCAAACTCAGTCTGTGAGGTCACACTGATACGAAAATAAGACGAAGAAAAAAAAAAAAAAAAAAAGAAGAGGATTATAGGCCAATATTACTAATGAATAAGGATGTTAAAATCTCAACAACATATTAACAAACTGAATTCAACAATATGTTAAAATGATTATACACTATAATAAAGTGGGTTTGAACACAGGGATCCAAAGATGGTTTAATATATGCAAATCAGTCAGTATTTGCTGGTCAGTCAATATTACATTAACTAACTGAAGAGTGAAAATCATATAATCAACTGAATATAGAACTGAAAACACTTTCAATGAAATCCAACATCCATTTATGATAAAAATCTTTATAAACTGTGTATAGGGGAATAATCCTCAACATAGTATATCCTTATATGACAAATACAGAATCAATATCATACCAACATTAAAAAGCTGAAAACATTTTCTTCTTACAAGATCAGGAATGAAACAAGGATGACCACTTAAACCACTTTTATTCAACATGTTGTTGGAAATTCAAGGTACAGCCATCAGACAAAAAAAAAAAAAAAAGGAAATAAGCTGATTCAGAGAGTAAGAGCAAAATTGTTGGTGTTTACAAATATGATGCTATATATATCACAAATCCCAAAGATGTCATCATAAAGCTATTAGAATTAGTAAATAAATTCAGCAAATTGCAGGATACAACATTTACATATAGAAACGTCTTTTACTTCTATATACTGATGGCAAACTATCAGAAAGGGAAATTAAGAAAACTACTTTGTTTAAAATTGCTGAGTTGTCCTAAAGATGGCAGAGGAATAAGATGGGGAGACCACTTTCTCCCCCACAAATTCATGAAAGAACATTTGAACCCTGAGTAAATTCCACAAAACAACTTCTGAATGCCGGCAGAGGACATCAGGCACCCAGAAAAGCAGCCCATTGTCTTAGAAAGGAGGTAGACAAAATATAAAAGAGAAAAAGAGAGACAAAAGAGGTAGGGATGGAGATCTGTCCTGGGAAAGGAATCTTTAAAAAGAGAGAAGTTTCAAAACACCAGGAAACATATTGCTAAGTCTGTGGTGAGCCTTGGAACCATAGAGGGCAACATAACTGGGAGGAAAAATAAATGAATAATTAAAACCACAGATTACGTGCCCAATGGTAACTCCCCCAGCAGAGAAGCAGCACAGATGCCTGCATCTGCCATATTAAGCACGGGCTGGTCAAGGAGGCACGAATTGCATTGCTTAGAGTAAGGACCTGGCCTGAATGCCCCAAGGGCAATCTGAGGGAACTAACTTGGGATAGCAAACTGAACTGGGATAGCTACCCTATGAAATGCCCTCACCTAAAACACCTCCAGGCCTGCTCACAGAACAAAGGAAAGACTAGAGCTGTGCGAAAAGCCCTAATCTAAGACACTGTAAGGCCCACTCACAGAACAAAGGACTGAGCAGAGCTAGCCAGCTGCAGAAAGGCCCATCCCCCTCCACTGACATGCAGATGAGGACAACCAGAGTTGGAAAGGAACAATCGTGGCCCCAGGGAGGCATTATCTACCAAACTGCAAGCAGGATTCATAGCTAACCAAGATTTCTTGGGATTCTGGATGGTCAACATCCACCTGAGAAGGTGCACTGGTTGTGAAGGTGAAGTCATTCAGTCGTGTCCGACTCTTGCGACCCCATGGACTGTAGCCTACCAGGCTTCCCCATCCATGGGATTCTCCAGGCAAGAATATTGGAGTGGGTTACCATTTCCTTCTCTAGGGGATCTTCCTGACCCAGGGATCGAACCTGGGTCTCCCGCATTGGAGGCAGACGCTTGAACCTCTGAGCCACCAGGGAAGCACTGGTTGTACAACCAGAAAACTGAGCAGTAGGGACGGGGGAGGCAATAAGTTGCAGTGACCGTACTCACCAATCACCTGGTCACCTGAGCTTCCCAGACCTGGGAAGGGCACAAAGCACAGGCCCAACTGAGTCTGCACCTCTGAGGACTGCCTGTGTACCTGAACCTGAGTGGCTTAGACTTGGAATTGCATACATCCCAGGGCTGGCCTCAGACAGTTCCCAGCAGAGCAACTTAGAGCCTAAACAGTTTAGACAGGGAAAGCACACACGCTGTGAGCAGGTGCAAACCCAGTGTGGCCGAGACACTGGGACACACATCAGTGTTGTCTGTTTGCAGCATCCCTCCCTCCCCACAGCACAGTTGAACAAGTGAGCCTAAAAAAGTGTCCACCACCGCCCCCCTTGTATCAGAACGGAAATTAGACACTGAAGAGATCAGCAAACAGAAGAAGTTAAAACAGAGGGAACCTCCTTGGAAGTGACAGGTGCAATAGATTAAAACCCTGTAGCTAGTACTGACTACATAGCAAGGGGCCTATAGATCTTGAGAAATATAAGCTGGATCAAGGAACTATCCAAAAATGAACTGACCCCACACTGCCCACAACAACACCAGAGAAAGTTCTAGATATATTTTTACTATTTTTATTAGCATTGTTTAATTTTTAAGTTTTTAAACCCTCTATTACTCCTTTAATTTTAATTTTTATAACCTACTATTACTTTGCAAAAAAGAGAGAGAGAGAGAGAGGCCCTATTTTTTAAAGCAAACTTATA
>SJXQ01002565.1:31588-88106 GCA_006408695.1 Aepyceros melampus
TCTCCACAGGCATAGAATGTGATTGAAGCAATTCCCCAGCAGAAATGTGGTCAGTTTCAAGGGATCCTATATCTTTGGTTAGATTTTTACTTTATTTTATTTTTTTAATCTTCTTAAGTTAATTTCCTTTGTATTTATATTATCTTTTTTGCAAGCTGTCAAGGGATGGATTCCCGATTCCTCAATATGGTATTTAATAGAGGTATGTTTGAGATGGGATTAATATTCAAAGGGACTTTTTAAGTTTCAACACATTCCTACAGAAGCAAAATTTGAAAGATTAGCACTAAATAACAAATATTGAAGGGGAAAAGAGATTCCTTATATTTAATTAATGGTATATAATATATTTTGAAAATAATTGTACTTCTCTAATTTCTTTGTTTTTATTCATATGATTAAACCAAAATACAAAGTCTGAATCATAGCATTTTTCTTTTCATCTTACCACAAGGCAGAGCAGAGAAATGGAAATGTATAATATATATTTTTCTCTCAATAACTGTTATTTCTTCTATTTATGGAGTTTAACTTTAAGGTAATATTTGATTATATTTGTATATTCTAGTTCAGTATGGAATCAGAAATTTTTGAAATGATTTTAATTGTGAGTAACCTTGTTGCTATTAATGATAAAGCTAACATGGTGGGGATTCTCCAACATAAAACATAGATACTTCTATAATTTTCCATGATGCAATAAAAGTGAATTAAATGTAACTGGCCACTCATCAGCCTAAATCATCTCATAATTAATAAATCACTGCATAAGTTGAACTTTAAGACATACATTTAGTAATTGTTGATAGCCAGATAACTAATTTCTCCCAGAGAATCTAGGCTTCTATTAGACGTATTAAAATGCTGATTGGTTATTCTGACTTTGACCTATTTACCAAACTGTACATTTCCTTAGGATCATTCTTTCTAGTTTGTACTTATATTATTAGAAAACTGAATGGAGAAAGAACAAATCTGTGCTCCAATTACAGAAACTGATTTTCATATTAGAGTCACATTGATCCAAAAGATGGGTAGCAAAAACTATGTCATGAATTCTACAAACCTCTTTGTCAAGAAATAACTGTATTATGTTTCCATTTTTATTTATAATATTGAGTACAGTTTGCTCTGAGAACACAATCTGTGTAAGTGCTTTACAAATGTTAATGTAATATACATTTAGGGAAAAGCTTCTAGCAGACTCTGCTTCTTTTTGAAATAGAATTTAGTTATAGACAGCTCCATGTTTTGTATCTACAGAAGTTCTATCATATTCTCCATCATATCTGAAATAGTGAGAATGTCAATTGTGGATTTATAAAAAAATGAAGAAATTAGAAAACTTAGGTATTCATTAAACTCTATAAATATTTCCTGTTTTAATTATAATTATTACAATCTGTTAAATATCATGTAACTGGCTACTCTTCCTCTACAAGAAGCAGTTTCTGCCTGGCCTCAAGGAAATTCCCTCCAATTTTCATGTTTTCTTCAACTTTCACATTTTGAGAGATCTTTAGAAGGAGCAGGCTATACAGGCTGTATGTTTTTTAGACTATCTTTACCTTGGGCCCAAAACATCCTCCTTGACACCTTCTGCCATTAAATACTTTGTATTGGGGGTGAGAGTATAAAGCCATAGCCTCAAAGTAAAATTGAGCTCATTTTTTTCAAGCAATTTTCTCTGAACACATCTTTCGCTCTTGAATTTTTAAGGATGTTAGGAACATGATGCAAGTGTTCTTAGTTCCCTACCAAGTGCCATTTAATGTTGTCTTATTACCAATGTATTAAATCCTCTAATTTGTCTTAAATGATTTTACATTTTTATTAGTGCTTTGGTAGCTTCTAGAATTTTCTTTCTTGTTCACATTTTTTTTGCCTGCCCATATTGTTTGTGGGGGCTAACAAAAGTAACGCAGATGATGTGGCTTAAAAAACAGAAATGCATTTCCTCACAATTTTGGAATCTAGATGTTCAAGACAAAGGTGTCAGTATGGTTGATTTCTTCTGAGGACTCTCTCATTGGCTTGTAGTAAGCTGTCCTCTTCCAATGTCTTCACGTGATCTTCCTTCTGTGTCCTCGGCTCCTCTGCTTGTAAAGACATCAGTCATATTGCATTAGGTCTCACTCATAGGATCTCATTTTACCTTAATTATTTCTTTAAATGTCTTATCTTCAAATGCAGTCAATTCCAAAGATTAGGACTTCATTATATAAATTTAAGGGAGACACATTGCTTTCTATCTGTAAATCGATAGAAGTGTATCCCTGGAAAACACCCAGATGAAAAAATGCTAGGAATATACTCAATGAACGAAAAGCAAAGACATGTATTTTGAAATAGAATTAAAACATGCCAACAAAACTTTAAGGCAGGTCTTAGAAGGTGACTAAGAGCCATTTTCAAAAAACGTTATGAAAGTTCTCATTTCCAAATATTTGTATTATACATAAATTCTTGATCATCATTGTGACTTTTTAAAAATTGTGGTTAATTTTTAGCATTATACAAATATAATTTTAGCTATTTTCATTTTATATAAGCCCCCAAGTAGAATAGACTTTCCAGTTATAAAATGAACATATCTTAATTAAAAATCTCTATGAATGCTTTTGGAGAAAAAAGCAAAAGCAATGTTTAGGAATCCCCTTCACTGAAGTAATACATTCATACGATTTAATTCAGTTCAGTTCAGTCGCTCAGTCGTGTCTGACACTTTGCGACTATATGAACTGAAGAACGCAAGGCCTCACTGTCCATCACCAACACCCGGAGTTCACTCAAATTCATGTCCATCAAATTGGTGACACCATTCAGCCATCTCATCCTCTGTCGTCCCCTTCTCCTCCTGCTCCCAATCCCTCCCAGCATCACAGTCTTTTCCAATGAGTCAACTCTTCATATGAGGTGGTGAAATTACCAGAGTTTGAGCTTTAGCATTATTCCTTCCAAAGAACACCCAGGACTGATCTCCTTTAGGATGAACTGGTTGGATCTCCTTGCAGTCCAAGGGACTCTCAAGAGTCTTCTCCAACACCACAGTTCAAAAGCATCAAGTCTTTGGTGCTCAGCTTTCTTCACAGTCCAACTCTCACATCCATACATGACTACTGGAAAAGCAAGAGCCTTGACTAGACAGAGCTTTGTTGGCAAAGTAATGTCTCTGCTTTCGAATATGCTATCTAGGTTGGTCATAACTTTTCTTCCAAGNGAACCAGAAACAGAACCCGAACTGGAACCAGAATAACAGGCACACGCCTCTGCTGGCTAAGGGAGCGTAAGGGAAGCGACTGCTCTTCAGGCACTTGTTAGGCGCCCAATGAGTCCCACTCTGGTTGTGGAACTGCAGACCCCAGCCCTGGGCACCTGGTGCTATCGGTGATGTGCTGCGTGTGTGCGGCCAAGCAGCAGCTAAAGAACGCATCCAAGTGCCCTTCCGTTCCCTTTGCGAGAGGGCTCACTGCTGGAGTCCTTGGCAGTGTTGAAAGCACTGGCCCCTAACCCTTCCCCAAGGAGGCCTGGGGAGTTGCTCGAAAGGCAAGGTAGGTGGGAAACTAAGGCCAGCAAGATGCCAGTGTCTTCTAGCCTCCCGCAGACTGCCCCTTGCTGGGAAGTAAGCCTAGCCGCTAGGCAAGTCTTGGCAAGGCTCGCCCAGGGAAGAGCAGCATTGCACCAATCACTCTGCCAGATCCACCCTGTGAGCAGACCTGGAGCTCTGCCGTGCTGGAGGCGCACTGGGTTATTCCCAGGAAAGGCTGACAGAAGCCCGCAGCGGGCTGCCTCGTCTTCCCCCGAGGAGACTTGCTAAACCGCATGCTGTGCACAAGGCTTCCACTTGGGGTCTCCTCGCACCCGCTGGAGATCTTCGCTGTGATACTGGTTCCCGGAGGTGGGGCTATGGACGGGAGTTCAGACACGCAGGGGAAAGCCCAAATCACAGACACTCGCCTCTGCTGGCTAATGGAGCGCTAGGGAAAAGACTGCTGTCAGGCACTTGCTTGGTGCCAAATGCATCACACTCCTGGTGTGGAGCTGCAGACCCCAAGCAGGAGTCCTGGAGTCCTGGTGCTATCCATGCTGCGCTGTGACTCTGCTGCCAAGCAGCAGCTGGAGAACGCATCCAAGTGCCCTTCCCTTCCCTTCCCTTTGTGAGAGCGCTCACTGCTGGAGTCCTTGGCAGTGTGGAAAGCACTGGCCCCTAACCCTTCCCCAAGGAGGCCTGGGGCCTTCCTCGAAAGGCAAGGTAGGCAGGAAACATAGGCCAGCAAGGTGCCAGTGTCTTCTAGTGTCCTGAAGAATGCCCCTTGCTGGGAAGTAAGCCTAGCCACTAGGCAAGTCTTGGCAAGGCTCACCCAGGGCAGAGCAGCATCATAGCAAGCACTCTACCAGATCCAGCCTGTGAGCAGAGCTGGAGCTCGGCCGTGCTGGAGTCGCACTGGGTTCTTCCTAGTAAAGTCTGGCAGAAACCCGCAGAGGGCTGCCTCTTCTTCCCCCGAGGAGACTTGCTACACCGCATGCTGTGCACGGGGCTTCCATTTGGGGTCACCAGGCACCTGCTGGAGATCTTCGCTGCAGGGCTGGTTCCCTGAGGTGGGGCTGTGGGCAGGAGTTCAGAGACGCAGGGGCAGCCCCAAAGCACAGGCACACGCCTCTGCTGTCTAAGGGAGCACTAGAGAAACCATTGCTGTCAGGCACTTGCTTGGCACCCAAGGCGTCCCACTCTGGTGTGGAGCTGCCGACCCCAGGTAGGGGCCCTAGGTTGCTGGTGCTATCCCTGCTGGGCTGCCCCAGAACCAGAACCGGAACGAGAACCCGAACCAGAACCAAACCAGAACCGTTACCCGAACTGGAACTCAAACCCGAACCGGAACCAGAACCGGACCTGAAGTGGAACCCTAACCGGAACCCGAAACCGAACCGGAACAAGAGCCAGACCCAAAATGGATCCAGAACCGGAACCAGATCGCGAACCAGAATCAGAACCGGACCTGAACCGGACCCGAACCGGAAGCCTAACAGGATCCCGAACCCGAACCTGAACCAGAACCTGAACTGAAACAGAACCAGAACTGGAATCATAACCCGAACTGGAACCAGAAATACAGGCACACGCCTCTCCTGGCTAAGGGAGCGCGAGGGAAGCGACTGCTGTTCACGCACTTGTTAGGCGCCCAATGAGTCCCCCTCTGGTTGTGGAGCTGCAGACCCCAGGCAGGGGCCATGGGCGCCTGGTGCTATCCGTGCTGTGCTGCGTCTGTTCAGCCAAGCAGCAGATGGAGAACACACCCAAGTGCCCTTCCCTTCCCTTTGCAAGAGCGCTCTCTGCTGGAGTCCTTGGCAGTGTGGAAAGCATTGGCCCCTAACCCTTCCCCAAGGAGGCCTGCTATCCGTGATTTGCTGGTGTCTGTGCGGCCAAGCAGCAGCCGGAGAAAACATCCAAGTCCCCTTCCCTTCCCTTTTCGAGAGCGCTCAATGCTGGTGTACTTGGAGGCCTGGGTCCTAGCTTGAAATGCACAGCAGGAGCGAAGATGAGGCCAGGAGGGGCCAGTACCTTCTCCTAACTTCCTGCAGACTGCCCCTTGCTGGTATGTAAGCCTAGCAGCTAGGCAAGTCTCAGCAAGGCTCGCCCAGAGCAAAGCAGCATCGCACCAAGCGCTCTGCCAGATCCAGCCTGTGAGCAGAGCTGGAGCTCTGCTGAGCTGGAGGCACACTGGGTTCTTCCCAAGAAAGGCTGGGAGAAGCCCGCAGTGGGCTGCTTCATCTTCCTCCGAGGAGACTTGCTTCAATGCGTGCTGTGCACGTGGCTTCCTGTTGGGGCTCCACGCACCCACTGGAGATCTTCGCTGTGATACTGGTTCCCGGAGGTGGGGCTTTGGGCGGGAGTTCAGACACGCAGGGGAAAGCTCAAATCCCAGACACACGCCTCTGCTGGCTAATGGAGCATTAGGGAAAATACTGCTGTCAGGCACTTGCTTGGAGCCGAAGGCGTCCTAATCCTGGTGTGGAGCTGCAGACCCCAGGCAGGAGTCCTGGGCGCCTGGTGCGATCCGTGCTGCGCTGCGTCTGTGCGGCCAAGCAGCAGCTGGAAAACGCATCCAAGTGCCCTTCCATTCCCTTTGTGAGAGCGTTCACTGCTGGAGTCCTTGGCAGTGTGGAAAGCACTGGCCCCTAACCCTTCCCCAAGGAGGCCTGGTCTTTCCTCGAAAGGCAAGGTAGGCGGGAAACTGAGACCAGCAAGGCGTCAGTGTCTTCTAGCCTCCCCCAGACTGCCCCTTGCTCGGATGTAAGCCTAGCAGCTAGGGAAGTCTCAGCAAGCCTTCCCCATTGCAGAGCAGCATCACACCAAGCACTCTGCCAGATCCAGCCTGTGAGCAGAGCTGGAGCTCTGCCGTGCTGGAGGCGCACTCGGTTCATCCCAGTAATGGCTGGCAGAAGTCCTCAGCGGGCTGCCTCATCTACCACCGAGGAGACATGTTTCACTGCGTGCTGTGCACGTGGTTTCCAGTTGGGGGCGCCACGCACCCGCTGGAAATCTTCGCTGCGTAGCTCGTTCCGGAGGTGGGGCTTTGGACAGAAGCTCAGACACGCACAGGAAGGCCCAAACCACAGGCACACGCCTCTGCTGGCTAAGGAAGTGCTAGGAAAACCACTGCTCTCAGGCACTTCTTTGGCGCCCAGGGCATCCCACTCCAGTGTGGAGCTGCAGACCCTAAGCAGGGGCCCTGGGGGCCTGGTGCTATCTTAGCTGCACTGCCCCGGAACCAGAAACAGAACCAGAATCCGAACCGGACCCGATCCGGAACCGGAACCAGAACCGGACCTGAATCAGACGTGAACCGGAACCCGAACCCTAACCGGGACCAGAACCGGACCAGAACCGGAACCAGACCGGAATTGGGACCCTATCCAGATCCTGAAACTGAACCGAAACCAGAACCGGACCTGACCATAATCGGAACCTGAACCGGTGTCGGAACCCGAACCGGAACCAGAACCTGAACCGGAAACAGAAACGGAACCAGAACCCGAACCAGAACCAGAACCACAGGCACACGCCTCTGCTGGCTAAGGGAGCACGAGGGAAGTGACTGCTTTCAGGCACTTGCTTGGCGCCCAGTGAGTCCCACTCCGGTTGTGGAGCTGCAGACCCCAGAAAGGGGCCCTGTGCGCCTCGTGCTATCTGTGCTGCTGTGCATCTGTGCGGCCAAGCAGCAACTTGAGAACACATCCAAGTGCCCTTCCCTTCCCTTTGTGAGAGTGCTCCCTGCTGGAGTCCTTGGCAGTGTGGAAAGCACTGGCCCCTAACCCTTCCCCAAGGAGGCCTGCTATCCGTGCTGCGATGCGTCTATGCGGCCAATTAGCAGCTAGAGATTGCATCCAAGGGCCCTTGCCTTCCCTTTTTGAGAGCGCTCAATGCTGAAATCCTTGGAGACCTGGGTACTAGCTAGAAAGGCAAGGCAGGAGCGAAGCTAAGCTTAACAAGGCACACGTGCCTTCTCCTAGCCTCCCCCAGACTTCCCCTTGCTGGGAAATAACCCTAGCTGCAAGGCAAGTATTGGCAAGGCTCGCCCTGGGCAGAGCAGCATCACACCGGGCACTCTGCCAGATCCATCCTGTGAGCAGAGGTGGAGCTCTGCCATGCTGGAGGCGCACTCATTCCATCCCTGCAAATGCTGGCAGAAGGCCGCAGCGGACTGCCTCATCTTCTCCAGAGGAGACTTGCTTCACCGCGTGCTGTGCACGTGGCTTCCATTTGGGGGCGCAATGCACATGCTGGAGATCTTCGCTGCGGGGCTAATTCCCGTAGGTACGGCTGTGGGCAGGAGCTCAGACATGCAAGGGAAGGCCCAAACCACATTCAGACACCTCTGCTGGCTAATGGAGTGCTAGGGAAACCACTGCTGTCAGGCACTTGCTTTGCACCCAAGGCGTCCCACTCTGGGTGTGGAGCTGCAGATCCCAGGCAGGGCCCTATGTGCCTGGTGCTATCTGTGCTGCACTGTGTCTGTGCGGACAAGTAGTTGCTGGAGAACTCATCGAGGTGTCCTTCCCTTCCCTTTGCAAGAGCGCTCACTGCTGGAATCCTTGGCAGTGTGGAAAGCACTGGCCCTTTACCCTTCCCCAAGTAGGCCTGGGGCCTAGCTCGAAAGACAAGGCAAGAGCGAAGCTGAGGACAGCAAATCGCCACTGCCTTCTCCTAGCTGCCCCCATACTTCCATTGCTGGGAAGTAACCCTAGCCGCTAGGCAAGTCTTGGGTAGGCTGTGAACAGAGCTGGAACTCTGCCGTGCTGGAGGCACACTCGGTTCTTCCCAGTAAAAGCTGGAAGAAGCCCGCAGCGGGCTGCCTCTTCTTCCCCCGAGGAGACTTGCTCCACTGCATGCTGTGCACGTGGCTTCCAGTTGGGTGCGCCACACACCCGCTGGAGATCTTCTCTGCGGGGCTGGTTCCCTGAGATGGGGCTGTGGGCGGGAGCTCAGACACGCAGGGGAAGGCCCAAAGCACAGGCACACGCCTCTGTTGGCTAAGGGAGAACTAGGGAAACCACTGCTGTCACACACTCGCTTGGCGCCCAAGGCGTCCCACTCCATGTGTGGAGCTGCAGACCCCAGGAAGGAGCCTTGGGCGCCTGGTGCTCTCCGTGCTGTGCTGCCCTGGAACCAGAACCGGAACCCGAACCAGACCGGTACCGGAAACAGAATCGGACCTGAACCAGACTGGAACCCGAAAGGGAACCTGAACCCAAACCGGAACCAGAACCGGTTCCGAACTTGACTGCAACCAGAACCGGAACCCGGACCCGAACCGGAACCACAACCTTACCCACACCGGATCCAGAACCGGAACCAGAACCCAAACTGGACCCGAATCAGAACTGGAACCAGAACCCGAACTGGAACCAAAACCGGACCTGAACTGGACTCGAAAAGGAACCGGAACCCTAACCAGAACACGAACCCAAACCGGAACCAGAACCAGATCAGAACCTGAACTGGAACCAGAACCACAGGCACACACCTCTCCAGGCTAAGGGAGCGCAAGGGAAGTGACTGCTGTCAGGCACTTGCTTTGTGCCCTAGGCGTCCCACTCTGGGTGTGGAGCTGCAGACCCCAGGCAGGGGCCCTGGGTGCCTGGAGCTATCTGTTCTGCACTGCATCTGTGCGACCAAGTGGCAGCTGGAGAACGAATCCAAGTGCCATTTCCTCTCCTTTGCGAGAGCACTCACTGCTGGAGTCCTTGGCAGTGTGGAAAGCACTGGCCCGTAACCCTTCCCCAAGGGGGCCTGCTATCCGAGCTGCGCTGCATCTATGCGGCCAATTAGCAGCTAGAGAACGCATCCAAGTGCCATTCCTTTCCCTTTTTGAGAGCGCTCAATGCTGAAGTCCTTGGAGACCTGGGTCGTAGCTCGAAAGGCAAGGCAGGAGCGAAGCTGAGGCCAATAAGGCGCCAGTGCCTTCTAGCCTCCCCCAGACAACCCTTTGCTGGGAAGCAAGCCTAGCAGCTAGGCAAGTCTTGGCAAGGCTCGCCCAGGGCAGAGCAGCATCACACCAAGAGGCAGCCTGGAAGCAGAGCTGGAGCTCTGCCGTGCTGGAGTCGCACTCAGTTCTTCCCAGGAAAGGCTCCAAACCATAGGCACATGCCTCTGATGGCTAAGGGAGCACTAGGGATTCCACTGCTGTCAGGCACTTGCTTGGTGCCCAAGGCGTCCCACTCCGGGTGTGGAGCTGCAGAACCTAGGCAGGGGCCCTGGGTGCCTTGTGCTATACATGCTGTGCTGCATCTGTGCAGCCAAGCAGAAGCTGGAGAGAACACATCCAAGTGCCCTTCCAGAAACCGAACCCGAACCGGAACCGGACCAGAACCACACCCGAAACTAAACAAGAACCGGAACTAGAACGGACCTGAACCTGACCAGAACCATACAGAAACCGGACCTGAACAGGAGCAGAACCGGACCCTAACACCAACCGTAACCAGAACCGGATCCGAACCCGAACCAGAACAACAGGCACATGCCTCTGCTGCCTAANGATCATTCTGTCATTTTTGAGATTGCATCCAAGTACTGCATTTTGGACTCTTTTGTTGACCATGATGGCTACTACATTTCTTCTGAGGGATTCCTGCCTGCAGTAGTAGAGGAATATGGAACTAATAAGCCACCACCAACCAGAAGAGTTTGGGAAAGGTCTAAAGGAGAAATTGCATGTCCGTCCACTTCCCAGAATCCCTCTTGCTAGCATCCACCTTGACTGAGGGATGCCTGCACCACCAGGAAAGACTCTGAATTAGAATGATTGGTCAAAGACCACCTGGAAACTAATCCTATCACCATAAAACCCAACATTTCGAGCCAGACAACAGAGCAGTTCTCCTGGGTTCCTTTACCGTACTGCTCTCCACCCAGGTTCCCTTTCCCAATAAAGTCTCTTGCTTTGTCAGCACATGTGTCTCCTCGGACAATTCATTTCTGAGTGTTAGACAAGAGCCCAGTTTCAGGCCCTGGAAGGGGTCCTCCTTTCTGCAACAATGATAGTAAAGGTGATCAAAAATCTTGAAAACAGAATGCAGAAAATGCAGAAATCAATAAAAACTTAAAAAAATTAATCTATAAAGATACAGAGACAAGCAACACCATTAATGAAATTAAATATACTCTAGAAGGAATCAACAGAAGAATATCTGAAGCAGAAGAAAGAATAAGTGAGCTGGAAGATAAAATGGTGGAAATAACTTCTGAAGAGCAGAATAAAATAAAAAGAGTGAAAAGAACTGAGGATAGTCTCAGAGACCTCTGGGACAATATAAAATGCAAAAACATTCAATTTTTAAGGGCCTAAGAAGAAGAGAAAAAGAAAGTGTATGAGAATATTTTTGAAGAGAGTATAGTTGAAAATTTCTCCAACACAGAAAAGGAAAAGGTCAATAAAGTCCAAAAGGCACAATCAGTCCCTTACAGGATAAAACCAAGGATAAAAACATGCCATGACACATACTATCAAGCTAACAAAGAGAAAATCGTAAGTAACATACAAGTCTCACATGCTAGTAAAGTAATGCTCAAAATTCTCCAAGCCAGGCTTCAGCAATATGTGAACCATGAACTTCTTGATGTTCAAGCTGGTTTTAGAAAAGGCAAAGGAACCAGAGTCAAACTGCCAACATCCACTGGATCATGGAAAAAGCAAGAGAGTTCCAGAAAAAACATCTATTTCTGCTTTATCGACTCTGCCAAAGTCTTTGACCGTGTGGATCACAATAAACTGTGGAAAATTCTGAAAGAGATGGGCATACCAGACCACCTGACTTGCCTCTTGAGAAATCTGTATGCAGGTCAGGAAACAACAGTTAGAACTGGACATGGAACAACAGACTAGTTCCAAATAGGAAAAGGAGCACATCAAGGCTGTATATTGTCACTCTGCTTATTTAACTTATATGCAGAGTACATCTTGAGAAATGCTGGAGTGGAAGAAACAGGAGCTGGAATCAAGATTGCCGGGACAAATATCAATCACCTCAGATATGTAGATGATACCACCGTTATGGCAGAAAGTGAAGAAGAACTAAAAAACCTCTTGATGAAAGTGAAAGTGGAGAGTGAAAAAGTTGGCTAAAGCTCAGCATTCAGAAAATGAAGATTATGGATTCCGGTCCCATCACTTCATGGGGAATACATCGGGAAACAGTAGAAACAGTGTCAGATTTTATTTTTCTGGGCTTCAAAATCACTGCAGGTGGTGATTGCAGCCAGGAAATTAAAAGACGCTTACTCCTTAGAAGAAAAGTTATGACAAACCTAGATAGCATATTCAAAAAGAGAGACATTACTTTGCCGACTAAGATCCATCTAGTCAAGGCCATGGTTTTTTCCAGTAGTGATGTATGGATGTGAGAGTTGGACTGTGAAGAAGGCTGAGCACCGAAGAATTGATGCTTTTGAAATGTGGTGTTGGAGAAGATTTTTGAGAGTTCCTTGGACTGCAAGGAGATCCAACCAGTCCATTCTAAAGGAGATCAGCCCTGGGATTTCTTTGGAAGGACTGATGCTAAAGCTGAAACTCCAGTCCTTTGGCCACCTCATGCAAAGAGTTGACTCATTGGAAAAGACTCGGATGCTGGGAAGGATTGGGGGCAGGAGGAGAAGAGAACGACAGAGGATAAGATGGCTGATGGCATCACAGACTCGATGGACGTGAGTCTGATTGAACTCTGGGAGTTGGTGATGGACAGGGAGGCCTGGCATGCTGCGATTCATGGGGTCGCAAAGAGTCGGACATGACTGAGTGACTGAACTCAACTGAACACAGAAGGGAAATTCCATACATTTAACAGCTGATCCTTCAGCAGAACCTCTGCAGACCAGAAGGAAATGGCAGGAAATATTTAAAGTTCTGAAAGGGAAAGATCTACTACAACAAGAACAAAAACAATGTTTAGAAAATATATATGCCTTGTGTTAATTGCAGCATTATTTGCAGTAGCTAAGACAAGGAAGCAACCTAAGAAGCCATCAACAGATGAATGGATAAAATATAATGGAATATTACTGAGCCATTAAAGTAAATTGAATTTTGTCATTTGTTATAACAAACATGGATGGACCTAGTATATTACGCTAAGTGAAAGAAGTGAGACAGAAAAAGACAAAAACATTTATATGTCGAATATAAAAATTGAAAGAAATGAGTAAAACAAACAAAAATATGTAATAAAACAGAGTCATAGATGCAGAGAAGAAACAAGTGTCTGCCAGTAGTAGGAGGAGGGTAAGTAAAATAAGTGAAGGAGGTTAAGAGATACAAACATCCAGTTACAAAATAAATGATCAAGGGAATGAATTTTACAGCATAGGAAATAGTTATGAGACTGTAAAATCATCCTATGTTGATGAAGTTGATGAAAAGGTACAAAAAATACAGTTATAAGACAAATAACTACTAGGGATAAAATATAAAACATGATTAATGTAATTAATGCAGCTTATGTGCTGTATATGAAAGTTGTTGAGAGTCAATGACTTCTCATCTCATCACATGGAAATTTTTTTCTTTAATTTTGTATCTATATGAAGTGATGGATATTCAATAAAGTAATTGTGGCAATCATTTCATGACATATGTAATTCAAATCATTTTGCCATAATTCCTAAATTCATTCCATATTGTATGTCAATTATGTCTCAACAAAACTGGAAGAAAAAATAAAGTCTTTCTTATACAACTAAAAAAGTAAAAATAAAAAAAACAAAGACATACTTTAGGATTAAGGACAAGACATTAAAAAAATACTGAAGGACTCCTTAGTTTCTTTAGTTATGAAAAGAAACTTTAGATATGATCCTTTATTAATTTGCTTTTCTTCCTAAGTTATGTCTGTCTACATTGATTCAGTTCAGTTCAATTCAGTCGCGCAGTAGTGTCCGACTCTTTGCGACCCCATGAATCGCAGTACGCCAGGCCTCCCTGTCCATCACCAACTCCCGGAGTTCACTCAGACTCACGTCCATTGAGTCTGTGATGCCATCCAGCCATCTCATTCTCGGTCATCCCTTTCTCCTCCTGCCCCCAATCCCTCCCAGCATCAGAGTCTTTTCCAAAGAGTCAACTCTTCGCATAAGGTGCCCAAAGTACTGGAGCTTCAGTTTTAGCATCATTCCTTCCAAAGAAATCCTAGGGTTGATCTCCTTCAGAATGGACTGGTTGGATCTCCTTGCAGTCCAAGGGACTCTCAAGAGTCTTCTCCAACACCACAGTTCAAAAGCATCAATTCTTCGGCGCTCAGCCTTCTTCACAGTCCAACTCTCACATCCATACATGACCACAGGAAAAACCATAGCCTTGACTAGACGGACCTTAGTCGGCAAAGTAATGTCTCTGCTTTTGAATATACTATCTAGTTTGGTCATAACTTTTCTTCCAAGGAGTAAGCGTCTTTTAATTTCATGGCTGCAGTCACCATCTGCAGTGATTTTGGAGCCCAAAAAAACAAAGTCTGACACTGTTTCTACTGTTTCCCCATCTATTTCCCATGAAGTGATGGGGCCAGATGCCATGATCTTCGTTTTCTGAATGTTGAGCTTTAAGCCAACTTTTCCACTCTCCTCTTTCACTTTCAACAAGAGGCTTTTTAGCTCCTCCTCACTTTCTGCCATAAGGGTGGTGTCATTGATTAATATTACTAAAAGTTCTAGTAGATAATGTTGTTGACAGCATATAGAAAAAAAATATATATATATATTTTACTTCCATAGATTGAGAAGCACTATTAAGTCTATTAAAGCAGGGAAAGTTTTGCTGTACTATTTTCTATATTTAGAAATAATAAATGTATATATATTTAATTTTATTTTGTATTCTATATTTCCATACCATCATTCTATATTTAATTTCCTTTATCATAATACATTTTATGTGCAATTGAACTTGATTATTTAAAATTTTACATTTATAATTACATTTTCTTCATACCACCTTCATATTTTGATTTCCAAACTAGATAGTATCAAAACATCAGGAAACTTCCACATTTTATATGCCCTAGACCAAGTTATATGTAGTGGGAAGTGGCTGTTATATGAACAATTCTCTTGACTTACACTCTCCTGACTTACTTCCAAAGGTAGTAAACTTTAAACTATTCAAAGCATTTTATTTTGATACTCCAGTCATAAGACTGTTAATTATATTTTCCTGAATATTAAATATTTTCAGAATTTTTGAAAATGTATCCTCTTTCTACTGTATTATTACAGACTAACAGTATGCACAGATCACCAGTACAATAAATCAGCAAAAGACTTACACTAAAATAGACCATTATAAAAGTTCCAAAATCTGTGTTGTGTATAGAAGAAAATCCTAAACATTTCTGGAAATAAAGGGCATCAAATAATTGAAACATAGTCATTTTTTTTTCAATATCTTGGGGGAAATATTTCTCAAAATGAAAAAGCACAATCAAGTATGATAGTAAGTAATACGGATGTCCTTAGATGTCAAAGATTTAAAAAGAAATCAATCTCTCAGTCACCACACATCTTTTGTGGTGGTTGTTGATTTCTGGATGCTAATGAAGAAAATAAATCTTGAGTCCCAGAGACCAGTCCACCTACATTTGAGATGCTAAAAAAAAAAAAAAAAAAAATTGAATAAATGTTTGAGGAGAGGTTTTCCACCACGAAATATGTCCTTTTGGCATATTGTTTAAAACTGGTTATTTTCCTTTAAAAAATATATTTTAATTGGAGAAAAATTACTTTACAATATGGTGGTGGTTTTTGCCCTACATCAACATGAATCAGCCATGGGTACACATGCGTCTGCCAATCCTGAACCCCTCTCTTTCCTCCTTCCCCACCCCATCCTTCTGGGTTGTCCTAGAGCACTGGCTTTGAATGTTCTCCTTCATTCATTGAACTTGTACTGGTCATCTGTTTCACATATGATAATATACATGTTTCAGTGTTCTCTCAAATCATCCCATCCTCACTTCCTCCCACAGAGTCCAAAAATATGTTCTTTACATCTGTATTTCTTTTGCTATCTTGAACACAGGATCATTTTTAGCATCTTTCTAAATTCCATATATACACATTAATATATTGTATCAGTGTTTCTCTTTCTGACTTACTTCACTCTGTATAATAGGCTCCGGTTTCGTCCACCTCATTAAGAACTGACCCAAATGTGAGTTATTTGCTTTTTTTTTTTTTTAATAACTGAGTAATATTCCTGTAGTGTTTATGTACCACAACTTACTCACTCATCTCACATGCTAGTAAAGCAATGCCCAAATTCTCCAAGCCAGGCTTCAGCAATACATGAACCATGAACTTCCAGATGTTCAAGCTGGTTTTAGAAAAGGCAGAGGAACCAGAGATCAAATTGCCAACATCTGATGGATCATGGAAAAAGCAAAAGAGTTTTGGAAAAACATCTATTTCTGCTTTCTGACTATACCAAAGCTTTTGACTGTGTGGATCACAATAAACTGTGGAAAATTCTGAAAGAGCTGGGATTCCCAGACCACCTGACCTGCCTCTTGAGAAACCTATATGCAGATCAGGAAGCAACAGTTAGAACTGGACATGGAACAACAGACAGTTTCCTAATAGGAAAAAGAATGTGTCAAACTGTATATTGTCACCCTGCTTATTTAACTTATATGCAGAGTATATCACGAGAAACACTGGGCTGGAAGAAGCACAAGCTGGGATCAAGATTGCTGGGAAAAAAAAAATCAATAACCTGAGATAAGCAGATGACACCACCCTTACGGCAGAAAGTGAAGAAGAACTAAAAAGCCTCTTGATGAAAGTGTAAGAGGAAAGTGAAAAAGTTGGCTTAAAGCTCAACACTCAGAAAACAAAGATCATGGCATCTGGTCCCATGACTTCATGGGAAATAGATGGGGAAACAGTGGCAGACTTTATTGTTTGAGGGGCTCCAGAATCATTGCAGATGGTGACTTCAGCCATGAAATTAAAAGACGCTTACTCTTTGTAAGGAAACTTATGACCAACCTAGATAACATATTCAAAAGCAGAGACATTACTTTGCCAACAAAGGTCTGTCTAGTCAAGGCTATGGTTTTTCCAGTGGTCATGTATGGATGTGAAAGTTGGACTTCAAAGAAAGCTGAATGCTGAAGAATCGATGCTTTTGAACTGTGGTGTTGGAGAAGACTCTTGAGAGTCCCTTAGACTGCAAGAAGATCCAACCAATCTATTCTGAAGGAGATCAGCCCTGGGATTTCTTTGGAAGGAATGATGCTAAAGCTGAAACTCCAATACTTTGGCCACCTCATGCGAAGGGTTGACACATTGGAAAAGACTCTGATGCTTGGAGGGATTGGGGGCAGGAGGAGAAGGGGATGACAGAGGATGAGATAGCTGAATGGCATCACCGACTTGATGGACATGAGTTTGGGTGAACTCTGGGAGTTGGTGATGGACAGGGAGGCCTGGTGTGCTGCAATTCATGGGGTCGCAAAGAGTCAGACATGACTGAGCAACTGAACTAAACTGAACTAAACCAAGGCTAGTTTAGATTTCATTGATAGACCCATGTTTTCAATCACGACCACCAAAAATGAGTTAAACTAAACTGATATATTCTGAAGACTAAGAGACTATTTCAGTGAAATGGAAGAATCTTCAACTCAGCTGTGAGTGTGTGAAATGTCTAGGAATGTTTCAGAGGAAGGAACTTTTGGTGTCAGGGCAGCCCTCTTCAAAATATGCCTCAATGGCATATTGATTATTTCAATGCAAAGTTACTTGAAAAACAGCTGGTATGAGAATTCTTTCAGTCTCCTTTGTTTTCTGAATATAGGAAATAACTTACCTTGTAAATTAAAAGACGCTTACTCTTTGTAAGGAAACTTATGACCAACCTAGATAACATATTCAAAAGCAGAGACATTACTTTGCCAACAAAGGTCTGTCTAGTCAAGGCTATGGTTTTTCCAGTGGTCATGTATGGATGTGAAAGTTGGACTTCAAAGAAAGCTGAATGCTGAAGAATCGATGCTTTTGAACTGTGGTGTTGGAGAAGACTCTTGAGAGTCCCTTAGACTGCAAGAAGATCCAACCAATCTATTCTGAAGGAGATCAGCCCTGGGATTTCTTTGGAAGGAATGATGCTAAAGCTGAAACTCCAATACTTTGGCCACCTCATGCGAAGGGTTGACACATTGGAAAAGACTCTGATGCTTGGAGGGATTGGGGGCAGGAGGAGAAGGGGATGACAGAGGATGAGATAGCTGAATGGCATCACCGACTTGATGGACATGAGTTTGGGTGAACTCTGGGAGTTGGTGATGGACAGGGAGGCCTGGTGTGCTGCAATTCATGGGGTCGCAAAGAGTCAGACATGACTGAGCAACTGAACTAAACTGAACTAAACCAAGGCTAGTTTAGATTTCATTGATAGACCCATGTTTTCAATCACGACCACCAAAAATGAGTTAAACTAAACTGATATATTCTGAAGACTAAGAGACTATTTCAGTGAAATGGAAGAATCATTCAACTCAGCTGTGAGTGTGTGAAATGTCTAGGAATGTTTCAGAGGAAGGAACTTTTGGTGTCAGGGCAGCCCTCTTCAAAATATGCCTCAATGGCATATTGATTATTTCAATGCAAAGTTACTTGAAAAACAGCTGGTATGAGAATTCTTTCAGTCTCCTTTGTTTTCTGAATATAGGAAATAACTTACCTTGTAAAGGATATCTTCTCTGGAAGAGGAGACTAAGGACAGACATTCTTAACAGCAGAGACAAGAAAGCCTGTGTAAACAAACCTTGTATTTCATCACTAACTTATTACCCAAATGCAAACTTTGCTTAAATTCTTTACGAGTTAAGAATTCAAACTAAGCTTCTTTGTCTGTGAAAACCTCAGCATTGTATAGTTTTTTTTTTTTTAATGTAAAACGTTATAAAAGCTGCCTGCTTTTGGCCACTTTCTGAGTAATATTTTATGATCTTCCCTACACATGAAATTGAATTGATTTTTAACCTGTTGCATGTCATTTATTAATAATTATAAATCAACTAGAACTCAGAAGAACTCAGGAGTATAGATGAACATTTATTTTCCTCACCAACATATACATATATATACCCCAGTATTAGGGCTATACTGAAGCTCCAATACTTTGGCCACCTGATGCAAAGAGGCAACTCATTGGAAAAAAAGCCTGGTGCTGAAAAAGTTTGAGGGCAAGAGGAGAAAGGGGCAACACAGGATGAGATGGGTAGATGGCATCATTGATTCAATGAATATAAGTTTGAACAAACTCCTGGAGATAGTAAAGTACAGGGAAGCCTGCTGGGCTGCAGTTCATGGGGTCACAAAGAATTGGACACCACTTAGTGACTGAACTGGAGAAAGAAATGGCAACCCACTCCAGTGTTCTTGCCTAGAGAATCCCAGGGACGGGGGAGCCTGGTGGGTTGCCGTCTATGGGGTCACACAGAGTCGGACATGACTGAAGCGACTTAGCAGTAGTAGTAGTGGCTGAACAACAACATAACTAGATTCAATGAATATAAGTTTGAACAAACTCCTGGAGATAGTAAAGTACAGGGAAGCCTGCTGGGCTGCAGTTCATGGGGTCACAAAGAATTGGACACCACTTAGTGACTGAACTGGAGAAAGAAATGGCAACCCACTCCAGTGTTCTTGCCTAGAGAATCCCAGGGACGGGGGAGCCTGGTGGGTTGCCGTCTATGGGGTCACACAGAGTCGGACATGACTGAAGCGACTTAGCAGTAGTAGTAGTGGCTGAACAACAACATAACTAAATCAAGTCAATTTTTCTTGCACAATGTGTTGTGTTAAGAGCTCAACAGAATCTCCCTTTGAAAGGTTACCACTCTATAGCAGACTTCAGTACTTCAATCCAGGCTAGGACAGTTCAGTGGTTCCTCTGACTACTCACTTCTAATACATTTTCTGTTGCGTGTCCAGGTTACTCTTCCTAAAACGACTCATCAATGTTTTCCCCTTTGCTAAAGGACAGTAAGTAAACACGTTGACTGCAAAGGGTAAAAACATTGTTAGCATGAGTACTCTTAATTTATATGCACAAAAAACCACTTAAATGTTTTTCTAGTTCTTGTGGACTATGCAGTTTAGGTGTCTTTAAAATAGTGGTGAATCAGGGTAGAGTATGTATTGAAGCATTATATTAGTTTTACTATAAAGCTAATCCTTAGATTTGTTTCCAAATAAGTTCAGGTAAATCAAACTTTCCAATAAAAAGCTAAATACTATAGAAAGTCATATTCCATTTACATAAAATATTTAAAAAGTATATAGATATCTTTAATAACTGGATTTTTTGATTTTTGACAACTGTTAAACATTTCCTAAATATTTAGTAATAATAGAGTAACTAAAATTTTCTCTGAGAGGAAAGGGATCCAGCATGAAAAAATATGGAGTTATCCATTCATCTGAGTAAAGTTAACATTATTGTAGCTTTAATTTGCTAGATTCTAGGTTGTGTTTTGCTTTGTTTTGACTTCCCAAAGGTCAATGATCAGAGAGAAAAATGTTAGTTCACCATAGTTCACCAGCATTTAAGGTGAAGGGGTAAATAACCCCGTTCACTGTGTCTCTGCAAAACCAACAGAGAAATCTAGGTGAGTTCAGGATATTTAGCAGTCGGAAAAAATGTTCTTATATTGTCATTCAGGAGTCTTTGCTTATTAAGATATGTAAATTGCATGCTAAGTCACTTCAATCGTGTCTGACTCTTTGCAACTCTATGGACTGTAGCTCACTAGGCTCTCTGTCCATGGTGTTCTCCAGGTAGGAATACTGGAGTGGGTTTCCATACCCAGGGGATCTTCCTGACCCAGGCAATGAATCCACATATCTTCAGTTCAGTTCAGTTCAGCCGCACAGTCGTGTCTGACTCTTTGCGACCCCATGAATTGAAGCACGCCAGGCCTCCCTTTCCATCACCAACTCCCGGAGTTCACTCAGACTCACGTCCATTGAGTCNCTGAACTGAACTGAGCAGCACAATGTAAACTCTCATGTTTTAGCAAAGCCTTCCTTATTTTATTTCATTTTTTAGAAAGCAAAGTGAATTGAATTAGCTTATTTCAGTTTGAAGTCTCAGTGATTAAGCCTTGCCAAATGGGATTAAAAATAGTAGCAGCTGTAATACATAAGTATTGCCTATGTGGGCTTCCCTCATGGCTTAACTGGTAAAGAACCTTCCTGTAATGCAGGAGACCTGGGTTCAATCCCTAGGTTTGGAAGATCCCCTGGAGAAGGAACAGCTACTCACGCCAGTATTCTGGTGGATTCTGAAGGATTCTATGGACGCTATAGTCCATGGGATTGCAAAGAGTTGGACATAACTAAGCAATTGTCACTTCACTTCACTTCATTGCCTATGTAGCAATCTGATTTTATTTAACAGATTAGTCTGAGACTCTACAAGTTGCAAAGGGACTTAAGAAGCTTGAATTTGTAGAGAATATTTTCTTTATTTGAGAAGCATGAAATTTATCATTCAATATGGAGAGACAAGGTTTCAGAGGCAGAAATATGAGAAAAGAGAAAGTCTGGGGGTATGCAGAATTCATAGACTGAAGGGTTCTGTACAATTAATATGAGAGAAAGAACTGGGGAGGAGGAGAAAAAAATTGTGATGTGATTTTGTGTGTAATGAAATGGATCTCCCTTAATGTTCTTTTAGAGACACAATTAAGGATTGCGATTCCTTTTTAATTAAGTATGTGCACTGGTCCTTACTTAAATAAATGCAATTCTCTGAAAAGCCTTGGTCACTTGGCCCTAGGGATTTCTAAGGGTATATGTAATTTTTTAAAAATACATCTTTTATCCTGGTTAGACCCGCTTTCAGAATGTTGAGAGTAAGAGTGAAAAACATTTTCAAAATCAAGATTGCAAACTAATAGGAATAAATAATACTTATGCTGAAATAGAATTCTAAAATGTTATTTAATTTTGTGGTATTTGACTCTGCACACTGACCAAGACAACCTCAACATTCTTGCTACTGAACTAAACTTTAAACATACCTCCTCCTGACTCAGGGACCCTGGCCTCCCTTTTCCCAGAGAGCTTACTTGCTTACTTTAGAAAACTCTCCTTTGTTAAAACTTTGTTTGGCCCTTAGGGATGTAAATTTTTAAAGCCTCTTGTCAGTTTTACAACTAAGGAATGCCTTTTTTATGGATCTGGGATCTATCCTTTGAAATGGAATCATCAAGGAAGACAGAGATTCATCTCCTGGTCTCTGGGAGGCCAGGATCCTTAACTGCAGGGTATGCCTGCCCCATACAGTCAAATACTTCCTATCAGGAAGAAAACTTACTTTCTTCCTGGATAAAGTCCAGGATTTCCCTTCCCCAGCTGTGCAGAAATGTCCTGCCTTAAATTTCAGAGGCGTTGAATAGAGGCTGAATTCTGGTCTCTCTCCCCTATTGCAATCTCTTTGAATGAAGTCTTCCCTCCCTTTCTCCAGTGATGTTCTTGTTTTGACAATACAACGTGGCCAATAAGTAAATACGTAGAAATAAAAAGGTAAAAATAACAACAGAAATTCACAGACTGCACTATTATATTTGACCATTTTGCTATTTTTATGCACATAGCTTTACATGTTTGACTTCAACATATAGGGCATGATAAATGGCTTATTCCCTTATTTTTCCACACCAAATTTAATGTCTTCTGAGCCCCCAGCTGACCATCCAGCAGGAAATTCAATCTTGCTTCTTCTAGACACTATCCCTCATTCATTGTCATAAGATCATCCAAGAATCTTGGGTTTGGTGATGCCATAAAACTGGACACAGATATAAGTACATGTTTCAGATGTGATGCAACATTTCTGTTCTCAGAGTTCTGACTTATACTATTTTCCTCAAAACCTGCTGTCTCAGGTAAGTTCAGGGGCACAGTGGTTTCACTCCTTCACCAGCAGAATCCCTTTGTTTGACTTCCCTAATGATCAGTATAGGTGGGGCCCTGAACTCTGGCCCTTGCAGTCTTGGGCAGAGCTTAAAACACCAAGACTGCTACTTCTTATTCTCTCAGAAAGAAGGAAAAAAAAAAAAGAAAGAAAAGAAAAATCCTTTGCCTCCTTCTGCTCAGGCTTGGAAATTTCCCAAATGCACTCTTGTTTTTAGTTCTAAACCTGAAGAAATTTGTTTACTTCTTTCCATGGAGGAAGGTTGAGAAAAATAAGGGGTTACAGTATCTTTTTGAAAACAGTGTGTGGGGCTCTCTTTTTAGGTATAAGGAAAGAACTTCAATCTGGTTCATCCATTGTATTTAACTCACTCTGTAAACAGATTATATATTTTAGTAATGATAATAACAGCAAATTTACATTTGACATTTGTGTTAAACCCCATCTCAAGTCTTTTCAGATGTACATCATGATCATAAAGGAAATTTTTCTACAAATAACTTCACAAGTGGCGCTGTCCACAACATAAGTATATGAATACTAGCATTTTTATAATCAATGTTTAGAAAATACATATTTTGATTTCTAGGTGCATGTTTGGAAATGCATTGGGGGCAATAAGTTGATAGGATATAATAATATAAATAATTTAGGAAAACACTTCACTACTGTGATTTATATTTATATGTATATATCTATCAAGGAGAAATTATGTGTCTTCAAATTAAGGGAAATTATTTAAATTATTCAGTTCAGTTCAGTTCAGTCTCTCAGTAGTGTCTAACTTTTTGCGACCTATGGACTGCAGTACGCCAGGCCTCCCTGTCCATCACAAATTCCCATAGTTTGCTCAAACTCATGTCCATTGAGTCGGTGACACCATCCAACCATCTCATCCTTTTTCGTCTCCTTCACCTTCTGCCTTCAATCTTTCCCAGCATCAGAGACTTTTCCAATGAGTCAGTTCTTCGCATCAGGTGGCCAAAGTATTGGAGCTTCAGCTTCAGCATCAGTCCTTCCAATGAATATTCAGGACTGATTTATTTTAGGATGGACTGGTTGGATCTCCTTGCAGTCCAAGGAGCTCTAAAAAGTCTTCCCCAGCGTCACAGTTCAAAACATCAATTCTTCAGCTCTCAGCTTTACTTATAGTCCAAATCTCACATCCATACATGACAACTGGAAAAACCATAGCCTTGACTAGATGGGCTTTTGTTGGCAAAGTAATGTCTCTGCATTTTAATATGTTGTCTAGGTTGGTCATAACTTTTATTCAAAGGAGTAAGCATTTTTTAATTTTATGGCTGCAGTCACAATCTGCAGTGATTTTGAAGCCCAGGAAAACAAAGTTTGTCACTGTTTCCACTGTGTCCTCTTATCTGCCATGAAGTGATTGGACTGGATATCATGATCTTAGTTTTCTGAATGCTGAGTTATAGGCAAACTTTTTCACTCTCCTCTTTCACTTTTATCAAGAAGCTTTCTGCCATAAGGGTGGTGTCATCTGCATATCTGAGGTAATTGACATCTCTCCTGGCAATCTTGATTGCAGCTTGTGCTTCATCCAGCCCAGCATTTCTCATGATGTTCTCTGCATATAAGTTAAATAAGCAGAGCAACAATATACAGCCTTGACATACTCCTTTTCCTATTTGGAACCAGTCTGTTGTTCCATGCCTGACCTGCATAGATTTCTTAAAAGGCAAGTCAGGTGATCTGTTATTCCATCTCTTTCAGAATTTTCCACAGTTTATTGTGATCCACACAGTCAAAGGCTTTGGCATAGTCAATAATGCAGAAATAGATGTTTTTCTGGAACTCTCTTGCCTTTTCCATGATCCAGCGGATGTTGGCAATTTGATCTCTGGTTCCTCTGCCGTTTCTAAACTCAGCAGCATATGGAAGTTCATAGTTCATGTACTGTTGAAGCTTTGCTTGGAGAATTTTGAGCATTACTTTACCAGTGTGTTAGATGAGTACAATTGTTTGGTAGTTTGATCATTCTTTGACATTGCCTTTCTTAGGGTTTGAAATGAAAACTGACCTTTTCCAGTCCTGTGGCCACTGTTGAGTTTTCCAAATTTGCTGGCATATTGAGTGCAGCACTTTCACAGCATAATATTTTAGGATTTGAAAGACCTCACTGGAATTCCATCACCTCTACTAGCTTTGTTTGTAGTGATGCTTCCTAAGGCCCACTTGACTTCACATTCCAGGATGTCTAGCTCTAGGTGAGTGATCACGCCATCATGATTATCTGGGTCGTGAAGATCTTTTCTATGTAGTTCTTCCATGTGTTCTTGCCACCTCTTAATATCTTCTGCTTCTGTTAGGTCCATACCATTTCTGTCCTTTATTATACCCATCTTTGCCTGAAATGTTCCCTTGTTATCTCTAATTTTCTTTAAGAAATCTCTAGTCTTTCCCACTCTATTGTTTTCCTATATTTCTTTGCACTGATCACTGAGTTTGAATTTGAATTCTTAGAAGAAAGTAAATAAGTATGGTGAACACCATACTTGTTTACTTTCTTCTAAGAATTCAAAGTCAAATATCAATAACCTCAGATATGCAGATGACACCACCCTTATGGCAGAAAGTGAGGAGGAGCTAAAAAGCCTCTTGTTGAAAGTGAAAGAGGAGAGTGGAAAAGTTGGCTTAAAGCTCAACATTCAGAAAACGAAGATCATGGCATCTGGCCCCATCACTTCATGGGAAATAGATGGGGAAACAGTAGAAACAGTGTCAGACTTTGTTTTTTTGGGCTCCAAAATCACTGCAGATGGTGACTGCAGCCATGAAATTAAAAGGCGCTTACTCCTTGGAAGAAAAGTTATGACCAACCTAGATAGTATATTCAAAAGCAGAGACATTACTTTGCCGACTAAGGTCCGTCTAGTCAAGGCTATGGTTTTTCCTGTGGTCATGTATGGATGTGAGAGTTGGACTGTGAAGAAGGCTGAGCGCAGAAGAATTGATGCTTTTGAACTGTGGTGTTGGAGAAGACTCTTGAGAGTCCCTTGGACTGCAAGGAGATCCAACCAGTCCATTCTGAAGGAGATCAACCCTGGGATTTCTTTGGAAGGAATGATGCTAAAACTGAAGCTCCAGTACTTTGGGCACCTTATGCGAAGAGTTGACTCATTGGAAAAGACCCTTGGGAGAAATATCAATAATCTCAGATATGCAGATGACACCACCCTTATGGCAGAAAGTGAGGAGGAGCTAAAAAGCCTCTTGTTGAAAGTGAAAGAGGAGAGTGGAAAAGTTGGCTTAAAGCTCAACATTCAGAAAACGAAGATCATGGCATCTGGCCCCATCACTTCATGGGAAATAGATGGGGAAACAGTAGAAACAGTGTCAGACTTTGTTTTTTTGGGCTCCAAAATCACTGCAGATGGTGACTGCAGCCATGAAATTAAAAGGCGCTTACTCCTTGGAAGAAAAGTTATGACCAACCTAGATAGTATATTCAAAAGCAGAGACATTACTTTGCCGACTAAGGTCCGTCTAGTCAAGGCTATGGTTTTTCCTGTGGTCATGTATGGATGTGAGAGTTGGACTGTGAAGAAGGCTGAGTGCAGAAGAATTGATGCTTTTGAACTGTGGTGTTGGAGAAGACTCTTGAGAGTCCCTTGGACTGCAAGGAGATCCAACCAGTCCATTCTGAGGGAGATCAACCCTGGGATTTCTTTGGAAGGAATGATGCTAAAACTGAAGCTCCAGTACTTTGGGCACCTTATGCGAAGAGTTGACTCTTTGGAAAAGACTCTGATGCTGGGAGGGATTGGGGGCAGGAGGAGAAAGGGACGGCCGAGGATGAGATGGCTGGATGGCATCATGAACTCAATGGACGTGAGTCTGAGTGAACTCCGGGAGTTGGTGATGGACAGGGAGGCATGGGGTACTGCGATTCATGGGGTCGCAAAGAGTCGGACACGGCTGCGCGACTGAACTGAACTGAATATAATTACTCTATTTTTAGGTTATGTCTAGAGCCCTTTGAAGGAAAGCTATTTTGTAACCTTATCTTCCAGAGTTTTTTTTTTTTAATAAATTTATTTATTTTAATTGGAGGCTAATTCCAGAGGTTTTAATACATAATTTTGTTAGATTTTACTTTTGAATCATCTTCCCTCTATAACTGATGCTCAAGTCCTTGTTTACATTTCCTCGTCTTTGTCCCTTTTACATATCCTCCTACTTAGCAGTAATGCAATGACATCCACAGATGGCAACCTCCAGGTTTCAATTGCATTTGTCTATAACAGCGTGGCATCCAGCCCCATCACTGTATGGTAAATAGCTTGAGAAAAAGTGGAAAGAGTGGCAAATTTTGTTTTCTTGTGCTCCCAAATCACTGTGGATGCTGACTGCAGCCTTGAAATTAAACAACACTTTCTCCTTGGAAAAAAAGCTATGATAAACTAGACAACATATTAAAAAGAAGAGATATCACTTTGCCAAAAGGTCCATGCAGTCAGAGCTATGATTTGTCCAGTAGTCATATATGGATGTGAGAGTTGGACCATAAAAAAGGCAGAATGCCAAAGAACTGATGCTTTTGAATTGTGGTGTTGGAGAAGACTCTTGAGAATCCCTTGGACTGCAAGAAGATCAAACCAGTCAAATCTAAAGGAAATCAACCCTAAAGATTCATTGAAAGGATTGATGCTGAAGTTGAAGCTCCAATACTTTGGTTACCTGATACAAAGAACCAACTTATTGGAAAAGACCCTGATGCTGGGAAGCAATGAGGGCAAGAGGAGAAGGGGGTGACAGAGGATGAAATTGTTGGATGGCATCACTGATGCAATGGACATGAGTTTGAGCAAGCTCAGGGAGACAGTGAAAGCAAGGGAAGCCTGGAATGTTGTAGTCCATGGGGTTGCAAAAGATTCAGACATAGCTTAGTGACTAAAGAAGAGCAACACAAAATCTGAGGTCTTTGCTTTTTTTCTTGCCATGCACTCTGTATGCCATGATGACTTTGAAAATTAAACTTTCTTCCTTTTCTCCTAGACTAGGATTCTAATTTAGGCATAATGGAATCTGAACCTCCCCCAAATAATAAACCTTCAAATAATCAAGGGAGGCATAAAAGAAATAGCAGAGTGACATTCACTTTTTATTATTCTGTATGATGAGATATCGTGTGACACACATATTAATTTAAATTCCTCTAAAATATATAATTTTCATGCTTATGCCCTCACTGTTCACTTTCCACAATCATTTCGGATTCCCAAGACCTTACACAACTAACTAAATAGCTTTTCTGAAACTTATTTACCATGGTTTTTAAATTCAGTAACTGCACACTAGATAGAAGCTATAAGTATTAAATTTCTCTTTGTGACTCTTCCTGACAACAAGAAAAAAAAAAAATTAGCTTATCTGACTGAAATTGAACCAACAGCTAAAAAGCAGATAAATGACTTAACACTGTTTACTTTCCTCTTCCTATCCTGTAGCCCTCACAGGGAAATAGAATATTGCCAGTATTCTAAAGTTAGTTGAAAGAAAAGCTTTCATATTTAGGAAAAGTTACAGACATATGACATTAAAATTGAGAAATATTCATTTTTAACTTCTGCAGGGCTTTTATCTTTACATTTAGTATTTTCCTTAAAGATATATTGGGGATAGTACCTTAACTTAAGAATCAATTTCATTCTTATTTAATTTTTTTCTACTTTTTTAAATAAAGCTTTCATATTTAGGAAAAGTTACAGACATATGACATTAAAATTGAGAAATATTCATTTTTAACTTCTGCAGGGCTTTTATCTTTACATTTAGTATTTTCCTTAAAGATATATTGGGGATAGTACCTTAACTTAAGAATCAATTTCATTCTTATTTAATTTTTTTCTACTTTTTTAAAAATTAATTTTTATTTTTTAGTTTGTTTTGCTTTACAATACTGTATTCATTTTGCTATACATTGATGTGAATCAGCCACGAGTGTACATGAACTTAAATGCGTTTCAATAATTTCTGCAAAACCAAACTTTAATGGCAGGATTTCAGATTCAGGATATTATTACATATACCATTATCCTGACAGATTCCTACAGGCCCATCTCAACCACTAAACTGATAAATATTTTACAGGTATCCCAGACAAATAAATCACTGAAACAATGATTTTGATGGGAAGTATTTCAAATGAAAGATATGTTGACCATAGGGCAGCACATTATAATTGATTTATGACAATCCTAACTCCTTCATCTTGTGAACAGGTGCTAAGAAGCAACAAGTTCAATTTCTACCTGAATACATTATCCAATTCTCTGTTCTTAATAAAATGTCTGGTTCCATGATTACAAAATGATTTGAAACTTCGCTGTACTCCTGCCAGGAGCAATAGACGTTTGTAAAATCATTGTCTAAATCTTTTACCTTTAACAAGAAAATGTCTCTAACAAGGAAATATTTTTGATGATGATGAGAGTGAATTAAGCTTATACTTATTTGCGCTATTCACAATAAAACACTCTCTTGATGCTGCTGCTGCTAAGTCGCTTCAGTTGTGTCTGACTCTGTGTGACCCCACAGATGGCAGCCCATCAGGCTCCCCTGTCCCTGGGATTCTCCAGACAAGAACACTGGAGTGGGTTGCCATTTCATTCTCCAATGCATGAAAGTGAAAAGTGAAAGTGAAGTCACTCAGTCGTGTCCGACTCTTAGCGACCCCACGGACTGCAGCCTACCAGGCTCCTCCGCCCATGGCATTTTCCAGGCAAGAGTACTGGAGTGGGATGCCATTGCCTTCTCCAAAACACTCTCTTAAAGATCTTTAAAAATAAATTGATATCTCCTTGATGTGATATTTGCTGATTAGTTCAGAAACAATCAGAGGTAACAGTTTTTGTGACATTGATTTCAATGCTAGTTTTAATGATGCCTGATTTTTTGTTGTTCAATTGTAAAGTCATGTTCAGCTCTTTGCAGTTTCATTGACTGCAGCATGTTCTTCTGTCCTCCACTATCTCCTAGAGTTTGCTCAAATTTATGTCCATTGAACCAGTGATGCCATCCAACCATCTCATCTTTCGCCAACCCCTTTTCCATTTGCCTTCAATCATCCCCAGTATCAGGGTCTTTTCCCATAAGTTGATTCTTTGCATCAGGTATCCAAAGTATTAGAGCTTTAGCTAGTCTTTCAAATGAATATTTAGAGCTGATTTCCTTTAGGAATGACTGGTTTGATCTCTTCACATTCTAATCTTCAATCATCCCCAGTATCAGGGTCTTTTCCCATAAGTTGATTCTTTGCATCAGGTATCCAAAGTATTAGAGCTTTAGCTAGTCTTTCAAATGAATATTTAGAGCTGATTTCCTTTAGGAATGACTGGTTTGATCTCTTCACATTCTAAGATACTCTAGCATATTGAGAAACAGAGACAATACTTTGTCAAAAAAGGTCTGTCTAGTCAAAGTTATGGTTTTTCTAGTGGTCATGTATGGATGCGAGAGTTGGACTGTGAAGAAAGCTGGCACTGAAGAATTGATGCTTTTGAACTGTTGTGTTGGAGAAGAACTCTTGAGAGTCCCTTGGACTGCAAGGAGATCCAACCAGTTCATTCTAAAGGAGATCAGCTCTGAGTGTTCTTTGGAAGGAATGATGCTAAAGCTGAAACTCCAGTCCTTTGGCCACCTCATGCAAAGAGTTGACTCATTGGAAAATACTCTGATGCTGGGCGGGATTGGGGGCAGGAGGAGAAGGGGACGACAGAGGATGAGATGGCTGGATGGCATCACCAACTTGATGGATGTGAGTTTGAGTGAACTCTGGTAGATGGTGGTGGACAGGGAGATCTGGCGTGCTGCAATTCATGGGGTTGCAAAGAGTCGGACATGATTGAATGGTGGAAATGAACTGAACTGAACTGAACTGAACTGAGAGAGTCTTCTCAAGTACCACAGTCTTCTCAATTCTTCAGTGCTCACCCTTTTTTATGGTCTAACTCATATCTTTACATGACTACTGGAAAAGCCATAGTTTGACTACATGGACCTTTGTTGGCAAATTGATGTCTTTGCTTTTTAACAGAAAGAATGTATATTATATGCAGAGTACATCATGTGAAATGCCAGACTGGATGAAGCACAAGCTGGAATCAAGATTGCCAGGAGAAATATCAATAATCTCAGAAATGCAGATGGCATTACTCTTATGGCAGAAAGCAAGAAGAACTAAAGAGCCCCTTGGTGAAAGTGAAAGAGGAGAGTTAAAAAGTTGTCCTGTAACTCAGCATTCAGAAAACTAAGATCATGGCATCCAGTCCCATCACTTCCTGGCAAATAGACAGGGAAAATATACAAACAGTGAGAGGCTTTATTTTGGGGTGCTCCAAAATCACTGCAGATGGTGATTGTGGCCATGAAATTAAAAGACATTTGCTCCTTGGAAGAAAAGATATGACCAACCTAGATAGCATATTAAAGAGCAGACATTATTTTGCCAATAAAGTTCCATCTAATCAAAGTTAAGGTTTTTCCAGCAATCATGTATGGAGTGAGAGTTGGGCTATCAAGAAAGCTGAGCGCCAAAGAATTGATGCTTTTGAACTATGGTGTTGGAGGAGACTCTTGAGAGTCTCTTGGACTTCAGGGAGATCCAACCGGTCCATCCTAAAGGAAATCAATCATGAATATTCATTGGAAGGATTGATGCTGAAGCTGAAACTCCAATACTTTGGCCACTTGATGTGAAGAACTGACTCACTGGAAAAGATCCTGATTCTGGGACAGATTGAATATGGAAGGAGAAAGGGATGACAGAGGATGAGATGGTTGGATGGCATTACCGACTGGATGGACATGAGTTTGAGTAAATTCCTGGAGTTATTAATGGGCAAGGAAGCCTGGTGTGTTGCAGTCCATGGAGTTGCAAAGAATTGTACATGACTGAGTGACTGACTGAACTAAACTTTCTGCCAATCTCTAAAATCTCATTGATAAGATGCTTCAAAAATAGGATTAACATTAGAAAAAAGTGACAGATAAATATAGACCTATTCATTGGTTTTTAATGAAATTAACTTGTAATTTAAGTAAAAATATATATTCTGGATCTTGCTGCAATTTAATAAGTTAAATGTGTTTCACTAGTAGGAAAACAGTGAATAAGCCCATATATGTCAATGAGAAAACCCATACACACACACATACATATATGCTGGTGACATTTTTCACAAGTGATACAGACTAATCTTCTATACAAGTTGCATAGATGCCTATGAACTTCAATAGATATTTAAAATCTATTTTGAATGGTATCATGAATTTATCTATGTTTTTTATTGGCTGAGAGGAGCTGTGCTGCAAATATCCTTGCACCACTTGATGTTTATAACAGGGGGCGATGGTACATCATGCAGAGAATTGTTCAGCAGTTACTCTGTGAAGACAAAACATCTCTCTTTCTTTTAGACTTTATTCACTAATATTTCAATTTGACAATGCGTGTCCATTTTTTTCTTAAATGATGGGAAGAAATTTAAGAACTTCATTTAAAAGTTTGATCTCTCTGCTATAAGAGAAAGCACACTTACTGTCAGTAAAATCCAAGTTCTCTATCTTCATCTAAAAACTAAATGTCAGCTCATGGAGTTTTTAGACACAGAAGAAGATTAAGCACCTTAAAGAGATATAGGATACTCTTTATCCCAAATTCTTCATCTCATATTTATGATTTATTATTTCAGTATAGAAAATATTATTTTAAATATAAAAAAGAAAATTCTTAGTTGTTTAAAGAGTAGACCATTCTTGGTTAATCTTATTCTCTCTCTCTCCTCCACAGAAATCTCCTTTGATAATTTTCTTTCTTGTTATCTGTTATGTCTCTACCATTTCTGACAAACACACAAACATAAATACACACATATATACTATATTTATGTTGTGCAATGTATTATAATATATACATTTTTTCTTGAAAAAATAAAATGTATTAGTGTTATCACTTTAAGCTTTTCCTCAAATTCGATTTTACCATTAGCTTTACCATGGAAATATCTTCATTCTTTGTCTCTCTTTTTTACTATAGCAATGAATCACCATCTCCAGTCCCATTCTAGGATCTGACATATGTTCAAATTCTCAATGTGTCAAAATCAACATAGCCACAAATAAGTTTATTATTTTCTTCCCAAGAAAATCCCTATATCTTATGTAAGTATTTAATGAATAACAGCACCATTTTTTTTTTAATAATGTGGATTTAAACCTCAAGCCTTTTGACTCATTTCCTCTAATCTTACATTTTAATCAGATTCCAAGTCATGTATAGTCTGGAGGCAAAATATCATGAACGTTTATCTTTTCCCTTACACTCCTACTCCTGGTACTTCTAAATTATCTAGACATGTTCACTAGAAAATTATCTATGTCTTCTACTGTTTTCACCTCGACTTCAATTCTTATTAAATGCAACAAAATCTCTTCTAAACTGAGATTCTAATCATATTTCCATGATTGGAATCTTTTCTAGAGGAGTTTATGGAATTAATTACAAATTTCTCAACTTATTCTACTTAATTCCTCAACTACAATATATTACTTTTCAATATTTATTTGGAATGTTATTAAATGACTTAATTCCCTCAGTCCCTTTACCTAAAAAATGAGACTTTTACTCATACAGGAGTTAAACATGTTAAAATAACTATGTTATAGGTATCACACCTTCAAAGTAGTTAATGAATGATGGCTTATTTATATCTACATTTATTAATTCACTTTAAAATGATTAAAATTATTTACATTCTAAACTCTTAATACTTGTGTACAAATAATTTCCAATATATTGACAGCTGGAGAAATAGCACAATATGTATCAGTAAACCCACCACAATATTTATTAATTGTCAACATTTTGCTATGTATCTTTTGCATATGTATGTTAATGTCCAAATGCATACTTTCTGAGAATTTTCAAAATCAGAAAAAATTTGACATTTTATCCTTAAATACTCCTGACATACATCTCTTAAACATCAAGATATTCTGCATGTTATCTGGACCATTTTCATACCTAATAAAATTACAGAAACTCATATTTATTCAAATTCCCCCAATTATTTCTTTGCTATACTTCATAACTGGCTTTTGTTTTAGTTTTTTTCTTACTTTAATCAAGATGCAATCAATTTTTCTGCATTGTATTTGGTTATTAAAAATGTTCTTCCTCCTTTCCAGGGATGGTATGGGGAGGGAGGAGGAAGGGGGGTTCAGGATGGGGAACACGTGTATACCTGTGGTGGATTCATGTTGATGTATGGCAAAACCAATACAATATTGTAAAGTAATTAACCTCCAATTAAAATAAATAAATTTATATTAAAAATACAATAAAAGGGCCTCAGTTTTTTAAATCACAAGTAGCTTCATAAAATGTCCAATATTATGTATTTACTTGTTGCTAACTTTAACTCTTCTAAACTGTGTATTTTCACTGAATCATGATTAGATTTAAAGGCCAAATTAAATCATGTTAGTCAACTTTGATTAGAAATATTTATTAAGCTTCCTTAGTGGCTCAGAGGTTTATCACATATCAGATGTCTTACAAATATTCAGCCAAATTTGATTGCTTCAGATGGTGACCTCCCAATCTTTCTCATAAACGATAGTTTGTTAAACCCATTTTCAATTGGAAAATATGTGATGGGTGAGACTTTTACAGTGTGGGAAAAGTCTTCTAAAGATTTTCACAACTACTGAGGGGTCTTGAGAAATCAACTAATTTATCAGAATTAGTAAATTAATAATTTTTAAAATTGAAGTATAGTTGATATAAATATTGCTTTAGTTCCAGATGTGCAGCAAAGTGAATCATATATTTTCAGATTTTTTTTTCCACTATAGGTTATCACAAGTTATTGGTTACACTACCCTGTGCTAGACAGCAAATCCTGGTTGTTTATTTATTTTATGTAGTTTGTATCTGTTACTCTCATACTCTTAATTTATCCTCCTGATCTTCTTTTTCCCCTTTGATAAACATGTTTATTTTCTATGTTTGAGAGTCTATTTTTGTTTCATATATAGAAGTGTTTGTACTATTTTTTTTCTAGATTCCACATACAAGTGGTTTCATATAATATCCTTTGTCTGACTTACTTCACAAAGTATGATATTCTAAGTCCACTCATGTTGTTGCAAATGACTATACACACATACAGACACACATATTCATACACATATTTGTCTATTACATAATTTGCAAATATTTTCTCCTATCCTGCAGGTTGTCTTTCTGTTTAACTTATGATTTCCTTTGCTGTGCAAAAGCTTTTAAGTTTGATTAGGTTTTAGCTTTGCTTAGTTTTTCTGTTATTTATTTTGCCTTGGGAGGCAGATTTAAGAAAATATTGCTACAATTTATGTCAGAGGACATTTTGCCTATGTTTTCTTCTTGGAGTGCTATGGATTCATGAATTATATTTAGCTCTTTAAACCATTTTGATCTTATTTGCCTATATGTTGAGAGGGAGTTTTTAATTTCAATGATTTACATGCAGCTGGCTTAAAGCTCAACATTCAGAAAAAGAAGATCATGGCATCTGGCCCCATCACATCATGGCAAGTAGATGGGGAACAGTGGAAACAGAGTGAGACTTTATTTTCCTGGGCTCCAAAATCACTGCAGATGGTGATTACAGCCATGAAATTAAAAGACGCTTACTCCTTGGAAGAAAAGTTATGACCAACCTAGATAGTATATCCAAAAGCAGAGACATTACTTTGCCAAGTAAGGTCTGTCTAGTCAAGGCTATGGTTTTTCCTGTGGTCATGTATGGATGTGAGTGTTGGACTGTGCAGAAGAAGGCTGAGCGCCGAAGAACTGATGCTTTTGAATTGTGGTGTTGGAGAAGACTCTTGAGAGTCCCTTGGACTGCAAGGAGATCCAATTAGTCCATTCTGAAGGAGATCAACCCTAGGATTTCTTTGGAAGGAATGATGCTAAAGCTGAAGCTCCAGTACTTTGGGCACCTTATGCGAAGAGTTGACTCATTGGAAAAGACTCTGATGCTGGGAGGGATTGGGGGCAGGAGGAGAAGGGGACGACAGCAGATAAGATGGCTGGATGACATCACTGACTTGATGGACGTGAGTCTGAGTGAACTCTGGGAGTTGGTGATGGACAGGGAGGCCTGGCGTGCTGCGATTCATGGAGTGGCAAAGAGTCAGACATGACTGAGTGACTGAACTGAACTGAAATGAACATGTACTATCTCTTGATGAAGAAACTATTTTCTTTATACCATTTCTATTTTTTTTATTGCAGTGTAGTTTATTTACAATTTTGTGTTAATTTCTGCTATATAGGAAATTTATTCAATTACACATATACATGCATTATTTTCATATTTTTTTTCCATTATGGTTTATCACAGGACATTTAATTTAATTTCCTGTGTAGACACTGTCTTTCTTTGTGTAGTTTCACCTCCTTTGTTGTACATTAATTGGCCATAGGTGTGTAGGTTTATTTCTTGGCTCTCTATTCCATTCCATTCAAATTTTGTCAAAATAAAATGATTTTTTTCCCCTCTAACCAACTGGGAATGAGCTACTGTTTCTCTTATAAAGGCAAAGTAAATGATTAATTCCTTCCTTTCATTACCAATATTAAGAATGAGGAGTTGAAGCAATAATCATTTTCAGCTGATAAAGAATCCGCCTGTAGTGCAGGAAACCTGGGTTCAATCCTTGGGTTGGGAAGATCCCCTGGATAAGGAAAAGGCTACCCACTCCAGTATTCTGGCCTGGAAAATTCCATGCATTGTATAGTCCATGGGGTCATAAAGAGTTGGACACGACTGAGTGACTTTCTCTTTCACTTTTCAATGGTAGTAAATGATTTTTCTTTCTTTTTTTTAGGGAAACTAAGAGCTTATTGATTTTTCCCTTTACTGTTTGATAATCATTTATGGTCATTATTCTTTTTGATGCCCACATTATAAGATATTTAATGATTGATTTCATTGAGACTGGCCACTGTGGCATTTCAATACATCTGGCCTTTGAGTATCTTGCCTGCTTGTGCTTAAAAATTGCCCCACTAAATACATGAAATAGGCATATTTACTTGAAGTCACTATTATATTTATGAATCATTCTTATGAACTTAATGCAAGTTAAGTTTGTTTAGCTTATTTCCAATGTCACATTAAAAAAAAAAATCTCTGATTTATCTTATGCCACCCCCAAGAAAGAAATTTCACACTTGTTGCAGCAGGCTAAGAATATGGGAAGCCAAATTACCCTAGAACAGCTTACTTATAGGGTGCAATTTCTGCATTCAGAGAACACCACAGGTGATCATCTTTACCTAGGACCCAGAGAAGTGGCTCAGAAGTTTTGCCCAAGCATAGAGGTGGCTCTCTTTCTGAGGAACTAGTTTTATTAAAACAGGATGTGGAAAAGTTGAAGCCTAAGGAAATCTTGAAAATAATGTACATTTTGGAAGTAAGCACTTAAGAGATGGCTTGGAAATACATGTATGAGAGCAGGAGATCAGATGTGAGGACAGTTGCTCACTGAAGAGAACCAGGAAATGAGGCAGCTACAAAGAGAAGAGCCTGGGGCACTGGCCTCAGAGAAAACCTCAAATGTGACTGCTTTAGGCATAAACACATGGTTTATATCAGAACAATTCTCTTTCAGATAAAACATTTAAAATTGGATAAAATATAAAAACATAACTGTTTGAAGGCATTGGGGATGACCAAAAACATACAGAAAATTGAGGAAATTCAGCTTTGAAAAAAGATAACTGCACTGAATGAGATATCCACTTCCTGAGGGTAAAATTCCACTGTTTTGTGTACCTGTCAAAAATAGTCTTAAAAAATAATGGTTAGGTAAAATATTTTGGATAAAAGATAGCATAACAATGCCATTAGTACTACATTACTATAAATGGTTGAAAATATATCAGCTGAGAAGAAACAATTTTTCAGAAATTTAATATAATTAAGAGCAAAAAGCATTGCTTAAGGCAAATATGTACACAAATATAAAAACTTTATTCTTTTCTTAAACTATATGATTCTTTAATCAAAAAATTATAAAGGTTTGTTCTTGGATATATATACATATTATGTCTATATAAGAGCAATAGCACAGAAATCTGATAGCAGTATGACAAGATTTTTACATTTTTGTGTATGGTGTTACAATATTAATTTTAGATAGAGTGGAATGCATTAATAATTCACTCATTAGAGAAACAATAAAAATGTAGTGCAGAGATACAGTTGATAAAAATTAATTGATATATTAAAACCCTCCACTAACTGAAAACAAAACAAAAGAAGATGAAAAGAGATCAAAATCAGATTGAATTAAAAAAAAACTAATAAAATAGTAAACCTAAATCCAACCTAAAGGCAGAAAATTATCAAGATAGATAAAAATAGTGTCCAACTATAGCCTAATAAGGAGATGCACTTGAACTCTAAAGACACAGATGAGTTGAAAGCAAAAGTGGAAAAACTGAAGTTGCTATATTAATATCCAGCAAAAACACTTCAGTTATAAGGAGTATGACTAGAGGTAAAGGATTTCAAAATAATGTAATCAACAATGTATCAGAATGAGATAACAATTGTAGACACAAATGCACCTAAAGATAGAGAATCAAATCAACACTCATAATAAAATTTGCTTTTAAGTATTTCTAAGCAAACTTAAAAATTCAATAATGACACAAAAACATGGACTAAACTATCTATATTATTAGCTACAGATATCATTCCATACTACATGTCTCTATAACTTCTTTTGTATAATTGAAACTTTGTTCTCTTTGACTAACATCTCTCTGCTTCCTCCGCCCATCAGCTCCTGGCTACCACCTTGTATGTTTCACTTGTATAAGTTTGACTATTTCAAATTCCTCATAAAAATGGTATCTTGTACTACTTGTCTTTCTATATCTGGCTTATTTTATTTAGCATTATGTCCTTCAGTTCCATACATGTTGCTGAAGAGCAAGAGTTTTTCTTTTTCTTTTTTTTTTTTTTTTAAGACTGAATGCTATTTTTTGTAGGCATGTACAACATTTTATTTATTCAGTCATCCATTGATGGATATTTAGGTTGCTTTCACGTCTTGGCACTGGGAATATTGATGTGGTAAACATGGAATTGCAGATATCTCTTTGAGCTCCTGAGCTCAATTGCTATCAATATGTATCTAGAAGTGTGATTAATAGATCAGATAAGAGTTCTAATTTTTTGGGGAACCTACATACTGTTTTACATAGTGACATAATTCATAGTGAAATATTAGAAAACATGCCTCTTAAGGTAAAGAACAAGACAAGTATGCTCACTTTCTGTATTTATTCAACATTTTACTGGTTTTAGTTGGTATAAACCATGAATTTTGGATAGAAAAAGAAAAAATTAAAGTCTCTATTCATGGAGAACAAAAATTATTTATAGAAGTGCTATGACATTTATAGAACTATGAAAAATCATACATAAACTTAGCAATTTTTCAAGGTATAGTTCCCATATATATAATTCATTTTAATTCCTATATATATATATATTAGAAAAGAGTGACAATAAAACTTAAGAAAAATATATTTAAGTCAAACTTTTAAAATCCTTAAAATAAGTATGAATTGATTTTAGAAAAAAAAGTGAAACAATTATATGCTGGAAATTACAAATGCTGCTAAAAATGACTTTGAAAAATCTAAATAAATGAGAAATTTTATCATATTGATTGATTGGAAGGCTTCGAATTTTAAGATTGACTTAGATATTCAACATATTCTGATATCACTTTAAGCATTAAAAATGGAAATTGAAAAGCAAATTATAAAATTTATGTGAAAAAGCAAACTGTTTTTGAAAATTCATTGTAATATTGGAGGAAATATATTGACTAATTTAAGATTTATTATAGATTTTATACTATCATAAATATAATGAAATGCAATAAGGAAAGAGAAATAGACTAATGCAACAGAGAGACCATAAATAAATCTACCATAGGTCAACTGAACTTTATATTTGTTTATTTGTTTTGTAAGGATGACAAAGTAATTCAACAATAATATAAAGCCTTGTCAGTAAATTGTACTGGTACAAGTGAATATTATGATAGGGGAAAAAATGAACTTTGAAAAATTTTAGTTCATATAATATAAAAATTAAATTAAAATTTTATAAACCTAAAGATGAATTTCCTAATGGAAATGATAAAAAAAAGTCTTCATGACCCGATGATTGGCAAATCTTCTTTATATTTAATGAATAGCATATGCATTAAATCTAAACAAATCAAGAAATGACTATAAAATTAAAATATCCTTTTCATGAAACTGAATAGTATATAGAATGGATAGACAAGATACAGATGGGAAAATTTTAAAAACAATTCTAAGACAAAGATTATACCTAGAATTTTATCTATATATTTCCTAACTGATAAAAAGACAAATTTTTTTTTTAATGGGGAGAAGACTTGAATAGAAGTTTCATAATTGTTTAAACACCTTACAATTTTATAGCATCAATTAAGCAAAGTATGAAATCATGTTCTGACTTTTTTTTTCTGTAGAAAATGGCTTATTCTGTCAGAAAGTTAAATGATAGTAGCTGAACATTAAAATAAAAATAGATATGAATAGCTGATTTATCTTTCAAAATACAATGTTCGATTTTGTTTGATTTGGTATATCTAAAATTAATTTGATAATGGAGTGCACATTAGCAGCTAACTTTAAAATTTTGAAAATATATGTATGTATAGATATAAATGTATAGTATATGTATGAACACACATACACACACATACTTAAATTGATCAATTTAGGTAATCAGTTCAGAGATAAAGTCAATCAGATATTTAAATGTGATATTTAAATATGGAAAAAATGTATCACTGTCAGGAACACCTGCAAGTATTTCTATGCTATAACCCTTTCCAAAGACCTTATTGTTAAATTCTGGGCTCATTCAAATTTATACTATTAAGGGCCATACAAAGATGTCAGAAAGGGCATTTGCTATTCATTTATTTATTTGGTTTATTAAAGATTTAATGTTCTACACTCTACTGTGCACATAAATATATAAAAATATAATTTCTAGTATTTCTGTAAAGAAATATTTGAAGAATTACTAATCAGTTCCATGGAGAATAAAAAGCTTTGGGGTGTAGGAAAATCCTTAATGAATAAAGCAGTGCTTTAAGCAAGGCTTCAGGGAAAAAAAAATCTTACTGATAGATAAAATAGGGAGAAGAAAACATATTACTATTCATGAGTATGAAATATATGATTAAATAATCCTGTGCTTAATAACTATTGAGTTTCTGAAACTTTGCTCTGCTCACAAGCTAACTTGGCAACATTCCAAGTCTCTCACAGGAAAGCAGAAGAAAGAATGGAGAAAAGACAATCTCTTTGACCAAATGGAGCTGGGAAAACTTGTCAACTACTTGTTAAAGGATGAAACTAAAGCACTTTCTAACACCATACACAAAAATAAACTCAAAATAGATTAAAGATCTAAAAGTAAGACCAGAAACTATAAAACTCCTAGAGGAGAACATAGGCGAAACACTCTCCGACATACATCACAGTAGAATTCTCTATGACCTACCTCCCAAAATATTGGAAATAAAAGCAAAAATAAACAAATGGGACCTAATTAAAATTAAAAGCTTCTGCAGAAAAAAGTAAACTATAAGCAAGGTGAAAATCAGCCTTCAGAATGGGAGAATATAATAGTAAATGAAGCAGTGGACAAAGGATTGATCTCAAAAATATACAAGCAACTCCTGCAGCTCAATTCCAGAAAAATAAACAACTCAATCAAAAAACAGGCAGAAGAACTAAACAGACATTTCTCCAAAGAAGACATATAGATGGCTAACAAACACATGAAAAGATGCTGAACATCACTCATTATCAGAAATGCAAATCAAAACCAGTGAGGTGCCACTTCAAGCCAGTCAGAATGGCTGCTATCCAAAAGTCTACAAACAATAATTGCGGGAGAAGATGTGGAGAAAAGGGAACCCTCTTACACTGTTGGTGGGAATGCAAACTAGTACAGCCACTATGGAGAACGATGTGAAGATTCCTTAAAAAACTGGAAATAGAACTACCATGCTGCTACTGCTGCTGCTGCTAAGTCACTTCAGTCGTGTCTGACTCTGTGCGACACCCTAGATGGCAGCCCACCAGGCTCTGCCATCCCTCTGATTTTCCAGGCAAGAGTACTGGAGTAGGGTGCCATTGCCTTCTCCGTAGAACTACCATATGACCCAGCAATCTCACTGCTGGGCATACACACTGAGGAAACCAGAATTGAAAGAAATATATGTACCTGGATGCTCATCACAACACTGTTTACAATGGCCAGGACATGGAAGCGACCTAGATGTCCATTAGCAGATGAATGGATAAGAAAGCTGGGGTACATATACACAATGGAGTATTACTCAGCCATTAAAAAGAATACATTTGAATCAGTTCTAATGAGGTGGATGAAACTGGAACCTATTATACAGAGTGAAGTAAGCCATAAGGAAAAACACCAATATAGTATACTAATGTATATATAAGGAATTTAGAAAGATGGTAATGATAACCCCGTATGCCAGACAGCAAAGGAGACACAGATGTATGGAACAGTTTTTTGGACTCTGTGGGAGAGGGCGAGGGTGGGATGATTTGGGAGAATGGCATTGAAACATGTATAATATCATATATGAAATGATCACCAGTCCAGATTTGATGCATGATACAGGATGCTTGGGGCTGGTGCACTGGGATGACCCAGAGGGATGGTATGGGGAGGGAGGTGGGAGAGGGGTTCAGGATGGGGAACACGTGTACACCCGCAGCAGATTCATGTTGATGTATGGCGAAACCAATACAATATTGTAAAGTAATTAACCTCCAATTAAAATAAATAAATTTATATAAAATTTAAAAAAAATGAGAAAAAAAAAAAAAAAGATCTTGGATACCCAAGGTTCAGCAGGCCCTGTGGGCTCCATGTTTTTGTTCCCCTGCTAGTCCCTCTGAAGATGTGGAGTGAGTCAGTGGGGTAGATCTCATGTGAGTGGGTTTGTGGTGAAGCAGGAACCCTGTGCTTGGAAGCACTGGTCTTGTGTGAGGCCTGCAAAACTGCCTTATGGCTGCCCTAAGGGTGGCATTTTCCTATTACACTGAACAGTAAACAAAGTGGTTCTCCTTTCCTGAGAGAGACACTCTGTGTACATTCTAGAAAAGGCAAAGGGAGTCAGTTGGCAAGATTTGCAAACACTTGAGGAATCCACAAAGAAGTCTCTTCCAACATACACCTTAGAAGAAAACTATTTTAAATATGAAATTTTAAAAAGCTAAGAGTTTTAAACAATTTTGATAATGATTTTTGTTTATTAAAGTTTAATTTGAACAAAAAGTTTAATGTCATCAAGTTTATCATATTTAATAACATTTGCACATTAGAAATAACATATATTGATAAACATCAACATCTCAAAAATGTGGCAAATTGAGAAATTAATTATTTTGGTACTATATCAACAAAGATATTAACAAAATAACATTTAGCTAGGTTTATATGCACCATAAACTAAAATGGTTTATGGAATGGCTGAATTTAACTCAGATGACCATTATATCTACTACTGCGGGCAGGAATCTCTCAGAAGAAATGGAGTAGCCATCATGGTCAACAAAAGAGTCTGAAATGCAGTACTTGGATGCAATCTCAAAAACGACAGAATGATCCTCTTCATTTCCAAGGAAAACCATTCAATATCACAGTAATTCAACTCTATGTCCCAACCAGTAACACTGAAGAAGCTGAAGTTGAACAGTTATATGATGACCTACAAGACCTTTTAGAAATAACACCCAAAAAAGATGTCCTTTTCATTCTAGAGGACTGGAATGCAAAAGCAGGAAGTGAAGAAACACCTGGAGTAACAGGCAAATTTGTCCTTGGAATGCGGAATGAAGCAGGGCAAAGACTAAGAGAGTTTTGCCAAGAAAATGCACTGGTCATAGCAAATACCCTCTTCCAACAACACAAGAGAAGACTCCACGCATGGACATCACCAGATGGTTAACACCGAAATCAGAGTGGTCATATTCTTTGCAGCCAAAGACGGAGAAGCTCTATACAGTCAACAAAAACAAGACCAGGAGCTGACTGTGGCTCAGATCATGAACTCCTTATTACCAAATTCAGACTTAAATTGAAAAAAGTAGGGAAAACCACTAGACCATTCAGGTATGACCTAAATCAAACCCCTTATGATTATACAGTGGAAGTGAGAAATAGATTTAAGGGCCTAGATCTGATAGATAGAGTGTCTGATGAACTATGGATGGAGGTTTATGACATTGTACAGGAGACAGGGATCAAGACCATCCTCATGGAAAAGAAATGCAAAAAAGCAAAATGGTTGACTGAGGAGGCCTTACAAATAGCTGTGAAAAGAAGAGAAGCAAAAACCAAAGGAGAAAGGGAAAGATACAAGCATCTGAATGCAGAGTTCCAAAGAACCGCAAGAAGAGATATGAAAGCCTTTCTCGGTGATCAGTGCAAAGAAATAGAGGAAAACAGCAGAATGGGAAAGACTAGAGATCCCTTCAAGAAAATTAGAGACACCAAGAGAAAATTTCATGCAAAGATGGGCTTGATAAAGGACAGAAATGGTATGGACCTAACAGAAGCAGAAGATATTAAGAAGAGGTGGCAAGAATACACAGAAGAACTATACAAAAAAGATCTTCACGACCAAGATATCATGATGGTGTGATCACTCATCTAGAGCCAGACATTCTGGAATGTGAAGCCAAGTGGACCTTAGAAAGCATCACTACGAACAAAGCTAGTGGAGGTGATGGAATTCCAGTGGAGCTATTCCAAATCCTGAAAGATGATGCTGTGAAAGTGCTGCACTCAATATGCCAGCAAATTTGGAAAACTCAGCACTCTGAAAGTGCACTAAAGGGGAAAACATAAAACTTATTAATTTGAAATGCAATATGATGTTGTTATGAAGCAGCTGAGGAGATACTGAAAGCTTCATAAATGTCTCTTTTTTGGATAAGCAAGAGAAGAGGAGTTTTCCACGAAAGGGTGGAAAAACTGACTGCAACTTCTATCTACTCTGAAGATTAAATATGCCAATGAGATAGAAGACATATTTTAAATCATGTAAAGCCTTTCCCCCTCATTTAACCCAGCATTCCTACTACAATGGAAAATATATGTGAAAAAAAAAATCTTCCTATACTTAAGGGTAAACAAGTTTGACTGAACATTACTTCCCCTCCCCCCCAAAAAAAAGAGAATTGGAAAGTATCTCAAACACATAAAGATTTTTGAACTATAACACCTGTGTCATTCCATTGAATTATAGTTGAATATATAATTTATCTAATCACTAGATTGATATAAGGAGCACATTTTAGTTAGTTCAGTTCAGTCACTCAGTTGTATCTGATTTTTTACATCCCTGCATGGACTGCAGCACATGAGACCTCCCTGTCCACCACAAACTTCCAGAGTTTACTCAAACTCATGTTCATCATGTCAGTGATGCCATCCAACCATCTCATCCTCTGCTGTCCCTTTCCCCTTCTGCCTTCAATCTTTCCCAGCATCAGGGTCTTTTCCCATGAGTCAGTTCTTCCCATCAGGTGACCAAAGTATTGGAGTTTCAGCTTCAGTATCAATCCTTCCAATGAATATTCAGGACTGATTTCCTTTAGGATTGATTGGTTTGCTGTTCTTCCAGTCCAAGGGAGTCTCAAAAGTCTTTCCAACACCACAATTCAAAAGCATCAATTCTTTGGTGCTCAGTTTTCTTTGTAGTCCAAATCTCACATCCATACATGACTACTGGAAAAGCCATAGCTTTGACTAAATGAATCTTTGTTGGCAAAGTAATGTCTCTGCTTTTTGATATGTTATCTAGGTTGGTCATAAGTTTTCTTCCAAGGAGGAAGAGTCTTTTAATTTCATGGCTGCAGTCACAATCTGCAGTGATTTTGGAGCCCCCAAAAATAAAGTCTCTTACTGTTTCCATTGTTTTCCCATCTATTTGCCATGAAGTGATGGGATTGGATGCCATGATCTTAGCTTTCTTTTTCTTTTTCTTTCTTTCTTTTTTTTTTTCTGCCTTTATTTTCTTATTTTGGATACATTCTTTATTTCTTAATTTTTATTTTTACTTTATTTTACTTTACATTACTGTATTTGTTTTGCCATACATTGACATGAATCCATCTCGGGTGTACATGAGTTCCCAATCCTGAACCCCCACCACCACCTCCCACCCCATACCAACTCTCTGGGATCATCCATGTGCACCAGTCCCAAGCATCCTGTATCCTGTATCAAACATAGACTGGTGATTCTTTTTTTACATGATAGTATACATGTTTCAGTGCCATTCTCCCAAATCATCCCACCCTCTCCCTCTCCCTCAGTGTCCAAAAGTCCGTTTTATACATCTGTGTCTCTTTTGCTGTCTCACATACAGGGTTATCATTACCATGTTTCTAAATTCCATATATATGTGTTAGTATACTGTAATGGTGTTTTTCTTTCTGGCTTACTTCACTCTGTATAATCGGCTCCAGTTTCATCCATCTCATTAGAACTGATTTAAATGTATTCTTTTTAATGGCTGAGTAATACTCCATTGTGTATATGTGCCACAGCTTTCTTATCCATTCATCTGCTGATGAACATCTAGGTTGTTTCCATGTCCTGGCTATTATAAACAGTGCTGCAATGAACATTGGGGTACATGTGTCTCTTTCAGTTCTGGTTTCCTCTTCAAATGTATTCTTTTTAATGGCTGAGTAATACTCCATTGTGTATATGTACCACAGCTTTCTTATCCATTCATCTGCTGATGGACATCTAGGTTGCTTCCATGTCCTGGCTATTATAAACAGTGCTGCAATGAACATTGGGGTACATGTGTCTCTTTCAATTCTGGTTTCCTCAGTGTGTATGCCCAGTAGTGGGATTGCTGGGTCATATGGTAGTTCTATTTGCAATTTTTTAAGGAATCTCCACACTGTTTTCCATAGTGACTGTACTAGTTTGCATTCCCTTCAACAGTGTAAGAGGGTTCCCTTTTCTCCACACCCTCGCCAGCATTTATTGCTTGCAGACTTTTGGATTGCAGCCATTCTGACTGGTGTGAAATGGTACCTCATTGTAGTTTTGATTTGCATTTTTCTGATAATAAGTAATGTTGAGCATCTTCTCATGTGTTTGTTAGCCATCCATTTGTCTTCTTTGGAGAAATGTCTATTTAGTTCTTTGGCCCTTTTTTTTTTTAAATTGATTTTTATTTTTTAGTTTCTTTTGCTTTACAATACTGTATTCATTTTGCTATACATTGACATGAATCAGCCACGANCTAATGAGGTGGATGACGCTGGAGCTGATTATACAGAATGAAGTAAGCCAGAAAGAAAAACACCAATACAGTATACTTACACAAATATGTGGAATTTAGAATGATTGTAATGATAAACCTGTACGCAAGACAGCAAAAGAGACACAGATGTATAGAACGGCCTTTTAGTTTTCTGAATGTTGAGTTTTAAGCCAACTTTTTCACTCTGCTCTTTCACATTTATGAATAGGGATTCCTCATGGTCAAAGTTCTTGCAATTATTAGTGATGAATTTAAATATATTACCTGCAAATTGTGGTAATATATGTGATTATTATTATGTGTGTGATAAATTATGAAAAAAATCATTAAAACATCATATTTTAAATGTATAGGTGGATATCAACATTGAATGAAAAATGAAGCAAAACATTATGCAGCTAATTCATTGGTTATGAGGAGACAGAAGAAAACAAGTGGGCATTAATTATCTTATCTTTTCCAGAGCAGAGTACGAGGAATAGTAAACATTGGTGTATATTCTTTTGAATAACAATACTCAATGTGATTTAGCATGCTTCAAAGTTTACTCGATGCCTAAATAATTTTACCTTTGGAAAGGAATCCCATGGATATAGCTCCAACATTACACAAAGTTATTCACTGAAAAAATTATTTGTGACAGCAAAATTCTGAAATATTATTTTTGTAACACACTGCAGTCATTTCGAAAATGGAGCTTATATGTATATACTAATGTTGAAATCTTTTACAAAATATATTTTGAAGAAGTTGAAATTTATCTATTAAAATCACACATATCTTTCAGCTCAGTTCAGTTGCTCAGTTGTGTTTGGCTCTTTGCGACCCCATGAACCACAGCACGCCAGGTCTCCCGGTCCACAGTCAACTCCTGGAGTCCACCCAAACCCATGTCCATGAGTCAGTGATGCCATCCAACCATCTAATCCTCTATCGTCCCCTTCTCGTCCTGCCCTCAATCTTTCCCAACATCAAGGTCTTTTCAAATGAGTCAGTTCTTAACATCAGGTGGCCAAAGTATTGGAGTTTCAGCTTCAGCATCAGTCCTTCCAAGGAGCACCCAAGACTGATCTCCTTTAGGATGAACTGGTTGGATATCTTTTCAGTCCAAGGGACTCTCACGAGCCTTCTCCAACACCACAGCTCAAAAGCAACAATTTTGCAGTGCTCAACTTTCTTCACAGTCCAATTCTCACATCCATACATAACCATGGAAAAACCATAGCCTTGACTATATAATGTCTAAGTTTTTTAGATTAATCATATCCTTCCTCTTAGGGAGTAAACGTCTTTTAATTTCATGGCTGCAATCACCATTTGCAGTGATTTTGAAGCCCAAAAAATTAAGTCAGCCACTGTTTCCACTGTGTCTCCATCTATTTGCCATTAAGTGATGGGACTTGATACCATGATCTTACTTTTCTGAATGTTGAGCTTTAAGCCAACGTTTTCACTTTCCTCTTTCACTTGCATCAAGAGGCTCTTTAGTTCCTCTTTCTTTTCAAATGAGTCAGTTCTTAACATCAGGTGGCCAAAGTATTGGAGTTTCAGCTTCAGCATCAGTCCTTCCAAGGAGCACCCAAGACTGATCTCCTTTAGGATGAACTGGTTGGATATCTTTTCAGTCCAAGGGACTCTCACGAGCCTTCTCCAACACCACAGCTCAAAAGCAACAATTTTGCAGTGCTCAACTTTCTTCACAGTCCAATTCTCACATCCATACATAACCATGGAAAAACCATAGCCTTGACTATATAATGTCTAAGTTTTTTAGATTAATCATATCCTTCCTCTTAGGGAGTAAACGTCTTTTAATTTCATGGCTGCAATCACCATTTGCAGTGATTTTGAAGCCCAAAAAATTAAGTCAGCCACTGTTTCCACTGTGTCTCCATCTATTTGCCATTAAGTGATGGGACTTGATACCATGATCTTACTTTTCTGAATGTTGAGCTTTAAGCCAAGTTTTCACTTTCCTCTTTCACTTGCATCAAGAGGCTCTTTAGTTCCTCTTCACTTTCCACCATAAGAGTAGTGTCATCTGCATATCTGAGGTTATTGATATTTCACCCAGCAATCTTGATTCCAGCTTGTGCTCCTTCCAGCCCAGCATTTTTCATGATGTACTCTGAATAGCAGTTAAATAAGCAGGGTGACAATATACAGCCTTGATGTACTCCTTTTCCTATTTGGAGCCAGTCTGTTGTTCCATGTCCAGTTCTAACTGTTGCTTTCTGACCTGCATACAGATTTCTCAAGAGGCAGGTCAGGTGGTCTGGTATTCTTATCTCTTCCAGAATTTTCCACAATTTATTATGATCCACACAGTCAAAGGCTTTAGCATAGTCAATAAAGCAGAAATAGATGTTTTTCTGGAACTCTCTTGCTTTTTCCATGATCCAGCAGATGTTGGCAATTTGATCTCTGGTTCCTCTGCCTTTTCTAAAACCAGCTTGAACATCAGAAAGTTCACAGATCACGTATTGCTGAAGCCTGGCTTGGAGAATTTTGTGCATTACTTTACCAGTGTGTGAGATGAGTGCAATTGTGCGGTAGTTTGAGCATTCTTTGACATTGCCTTTCTTTGGGACTGGAATGAAAACTGACCTTTTCCAGTCCTGTGGCCACTGCTGAGTTTTCCAAATTTGCTGGCATGTTGAGTGCAGCACTTTTACGGTATCATCTTTCAGGATTTGAAAGATCTCAACTGGAATTCCATCATGTCACTAGCTTTGTTTGTAGTGATGCTTGTGAGGCCCACTTGACTTAACATTCCAGGATGTCTGGCTCTAGATGAGTGATCACACCATTGTGATTTACTAGGTCATGAAGACTTTTTTTCTACAGTTCTTCCTTGTGTTCTTGCCACTTTTTCTTAATATCTTCTGCTTCTGTAAGGTCCATACCATTTCTGTCCTTGATTGAGCCCATCTTTGCATGAAATCTTCCCTTGATATCTATAGTTTTCTTGCAGAGATCTCTAGTTTTCCCATTCTATTGTTTTCCTCTATTTCTTTGCATTGATTGCTGAGGATCAATATATCTATACCTTGTTCAATCTTGATGCATTTAATTTTAATATTATACGTAGATTATAATTTCCAAATCTTTAGTGCAGTCAGTCTTGGATAGGTGAAGATATAATTCAATGGGGTATAATTTTACTTCTGAAGCTAGCAGGTAAAATATCTACTGTAACTCCTGGATTTGGGGGCAATAACTTATGAGTTAAAAAAAAATATGGACAGAATGAGAGAATAGTGATTGGATGATTTCATAAGGCAGAGAGGTTCTGCAAGGTTTAAATATCAGATGACGAAGAGGTGGTTATGGTAGAGAATCATTTACATTCTTTTGGTTAAATTATTTTGGCATCTCTGTTAAACTAGCTTACATTTCCTCTGCTGAATACAATAGAAAGTGAAGTTTAATTAACTATTAAATAAAACAGATTATAAAATATTGTGAGGCTTCTCATGAACTGTAACGTATGGAATTATAAAAAATAGAAATATATAAAGCAAAAAACCTGGGAAATCTAGGAGGAGCCCACAGAAGCATAACTGAGGAAGTTCTATTCAAGAAACATTTAGTTCCCATCAGGTCTTGTCAACACGTGTCAAGTAGAAGCTCCAAGCACAAGGAGTGCTGGCCTGAAGATGTAAGGGCTCTTAGATCTTGTAAACCCAGAATTTCTCCTTGAAATCTGATTTGAAAAATGAACAAATGTGCAAAAATGTACCAGCAAATGCTAGTGTTATACTCAACCATGAAGTGTGATGTGTTTACTGTGAATGCTGTTCTATCCTAAAGAGCTTATTCTGATATTTTGCTGATTTCAACATATAAAGATAAATGTGGACAATTAAAGCTCTCTATTTCATTTATTTATTTTATTAAATAAATCATATCTGAATAACTTAATCTTCTTACTCCCAGTTTCGAACTTCTGAGGAACAATATCTGATCCTCAGATACCACTTTGTTAAAACTACATCACTGTGCTGGAGACAACTTCTCCATGCCATGTGCACAGAGGCATTGATGACTTTTGTCCCAAACTATCTTTATAAGGATGTTTTTCTTTCTTCAATGTAAAGTTCAGATCTGACTTTTGTGGAATGGTAGGAAGCAGGAAATGCATACCATGGACATCTGAATCAGAGCCAGTGGACTTGCTTTCTCCTGGCACAGCAGAAATTATGAAATTCATGTTTGTTCTAACTCCCAGTCTCTCAAATCCATGACCCAATGAAAAACATTCTATATGAGTGGTGTGCATGCAGTAGGTTTTCATCACAGCTAGAAACAATAAAATTTTGAAGGAGTATTTTATACAGTAGTTGCTCACAAACCTGCTAAACATTTGCCCAGAGAATATTCTACCAGCACTTATGAAACTGTGGAAGTCTAACTTTCAAGCTTGCAAGAAATATGAAAACACAAACTTTTCATAGTTGTTGCTATGTCATGTTTATTTTAAATACTGTATTAGTTAATTCATTTAGAGGCTGAAGATTAGTCACACACTCAGAGCAATAAGCTATTCAACAAGTTGTCTTTGCACAATTCAAGACATATAGAGACATAAATATAATATTTAAACATATATCTGAAAAAGTAATAACCACATATCAACCATAATTATGCTTGAATGTTAGAATATTTCTTTGTTATGTTTCTTTTCCCTATTGAATTTGTTTTTCCTAATGAACATGCATTCTTTAATAACATTTTTACAAATTAAAATGTAAAGTTCACAACATTATTCATTATAAAAGAAATTTTAATGGTCACAGTGTTTTTAGAAATCAAACTCTGCAAACTTTTTCTTGATTAATATACAAAAATATTTTAGAAATAACCTGCAGCCTCTAAATATCAGTTACTTTCTAAGCTTGAAAATAGCAGTTGTGGGAATTCATTCTGAGCATTTTATCTATATCTAGTTAGATGACATTTCTGTCTTTTTCATATAAATATTTTCTTATTGTTTCCCTCTTCCCATTTTATAAATCTGTAAATTTATCCACATTTAAATTTTTATATAGATACTTTATATTCATTAAGCTATCTAATTACTTTAAACACAATATATTTGCCCATATGTATACCTATGTTAGGAAAATTAGATCATTTCCCCTAAATAGCCTCTAGTTGTTCCTGAAGCAATGGAAGGAATAATGTAATCATAAGACATATCCACCTCCTAGAATACTGGAAATAAAAGCAAAAATAAACAAATGGGATCTAATTAAAATTAAAAGCTTCTGCACAACAAAGGAAACTATAAGCAAGGTGAAAAGACAGCCTTCTGAATGGGAGAAAATAATAACAAATGAAACAACAGACAAACAACTAATCTCAAAAATATACAAGCAGCTTATGCAGCTCAACTCCAGAAAAATAAATGACCCAATCAAAAAATGGGCCAAAGAACACATTTAAATTTTTATATAGATACTTTATATTCATTAAGCTATCTAATTACTTTAAACACAATATATTTGCCCATATGTATACCTATGTTAGGAAAATTAGATCATTTCCCCTAAATAGCCTCTAGTTGTTCCTGAAGCAATGGAAGGAATAATGTAATCATAAGACATAACTTATGTAGACTTTTGAAATAAAAGATAAGAAGCTAGGTCCTGTGAATATGCCAGATGTCAGGTATGAAAATTTGTCCTAGAGGGGTAGGAGGCAGTAAAACACTATTCTTATTAAAATGTGAGCTATTCCTTAATAAGATAGACAATTCATTTTAATTTCACACCTTGAAAATTAATAAATCATGAGTGACTACAAACTAGTAATCTTGCTGGTGGCATTTTTTTTAGGTTAATTTCAAAAATATATTTTTAACCTACTGTCTGTGTGTGTGTGTGTGTGTTGTGTGTGCATGTACTCTTAAACTAACAATCTAAGAATCTATTGTGTGATTTATTATAAAATATTTTCATAATTGTTACATCCATTGTTAGATTGTTCAATTCATTTTCTAAAATATGAAGAACTAATAAAATATAAATATACTGTAGGACATATGCTTCCAAAAGTATATACTTCCATTTGAAAATGAGGGGAAAGGAAATTTGCTAACAAATGTATCTTATAAAAGGAAACACAATTATTTCCTTCATCTAGTGATGACAATCTCATTGTACAGTGGAAAATCTTAGATACAGAAAAATTGAGTTTGATCAGCTAACAAGTAAATGGATCAAAAATCAAATCCACTATCTTACACCATACCTGAATGGAATAAAATCTTGGAAAAAAAAAAAAAAACTATAAAACTCCTAGAAAGAAACATAGTTGACAAGATACTTGTCTTGGACATGATTTTTCAGATTTTACTGACACCAAATGCAAAGCCAAAAAGAACAAAAATAAATGAGACTACAACAAACTAAAAGCTTATGCTCAGCAAAGGAAACCATTAAAAAAAAAAAAAAAAAAAAAAAAAGGAAAGGAAAAAGGCTATCTTAAAGAGGAGAAAATACTTACAAACCAAATTTCTGATAAGATGCTGATACACATAATATAATAAAGAACTCACAGAACTCAAAACAAACAAATAACACAATTTAAAAATGGGCAAAGTACCTGAAGAGACGTTTTCCAGAGAAGACATATGGATGGCCAATAGATATATGAAAAAGTGTTCAACCAAACAATAAGGAAATTCAAATCAAAACCACAATGAGATATCAATTCACACTATTTAAGATGGCTATACTCAACAAGGCAAGAGGTAATAAGTGGAGGTGAGGATGTGAAGAAAATAGATCTTTGTTTACTACTCATGGAAATGTAATTGGTACAGTGACTATGGAAACAAATATGAAGCTTCCTCAAAAAACTAGAAATAGACAACAATTTGATCCAGCAGTCCCACTCCAGGGCATATATCCAAAGGAATTAAGAAAAGGATATTGAAGATATGCCTGTGCTTCTGTGTTTACTTCAACATTATTTACAAGAGCCACCTTGTGTCCACCAATGAGGGAATGGATAGAGAAAATGAGAAATGCATATAAATGCATAAATAAAAATAAACACAGTAATATTATTTAGCCTTAAAAAAGAAGAAAATTCTCATGTTGAGATAACATGGATAATATTGGAGACATTATGTTAAGTCATGATATAAACCACACAAATAAATAAAAATATTGTATGGTTAACTTACATCTGAAAGACAAAACAATAACAATAACAACAAAATAAAATTGAACTTATAGAAGTAGACAGTAGAAAAGTGGTTGTTGGGAATAAAGAGGCTGTAGATAAAGACTGGTAAAAATATACAAAAGGTATTTAAAATGAATAAGGCCAAGGACCTAATGTATGACATGGTGACTATTGTTGATCTGTAATGTAACCTTAATGTATAATTGGCATTTGCTAAGAGAGTATAAAATATTAATATATCAGTTAAATTCAGTGGCTCGGTCATGTCTGGTGGTCTGGTATTTCCAACTCTTTCAGAATTTTCCACAGTTTGTTGTGATTCACAAAGTCAAAGGCTTTGGCATAGTCAATAAAGCAGATTTTCCGGAACTCTCTTGCTTTTTCGATGATCCAACTGCTGCTGCTGCTGCTAAGTCGCTTCAGTCGTGTCCGACTCTGTGCGACCCCATGGACGGCAGCCCACAGGCTCCCCCGTCCCTGGGATTCTCCAGGCAAGAACACTGGAGTGGGTTGCCATTTCCTTCTCCAATGCAGGAAAGTGAAAAGTGAAAGGGAAGTCGCTCAGTCGTGTCCGACTCTTAGCGACCCCATGGACTGCAGCCTACCAGGTTCCTGCACCCATGGGATTTTCCAGGCAAGAGTACTGGAGTGGGTTGCCATTGCCTTCTCCAGATGATCCAACAGATGATGGCAATTTAACCTCTGGTTCCTCCACCTTTTCTAAATACAGCTTTAATATCTGGAAGTTCACTGTTCAAGTACTGTTGAAGCAGGACTTGGAGAATTTGGGCATTACTTTACAGGCATGTGAGATAAGTGCAATTGTGTGGTAGTTTGAGCATTCTTCGATATTGCCTTTCTTTGGATCGGAATGAAACTGATTTTTTCCAGTCTTGTGGCCACTGCTGCGTTTACCAAATTTGCTGGCTTACTGAGTGCAGCACTTTCATGGCACCATCTTTTAGTATTTGAAATAGCTCAACTGGAATTTCATCACCTCCACTAGCTTTGTTCATAGTGATGCTTCCTAAGGCCCACTTGACTTTGCATTCCAGGATGTCTGGATCTAGGTGAGTGATCACACCATCACGATTAACTGGGTCGTGAAGATCTTTTTGTATAGTTCTTCCATGTGTTCTTACCACCTCTTCCTATTATCTTCTGCTTTTGTTAGGTCCATACCATTTCTGTCCTTTATCGAGCCCATCTTTGCATGAAATGTTCCCTTGGTATCTCTAATTTTTTTTGAAGAGATCTCTAGTCTTTCCCATTCTGTTCTTTTCCTCTATTTCTTTGCATTGATCTCTGAGGAAGGCTTTGTATCTCTCTTCTCTATTCTTTGGAATTCTGCATTCAAGTAGGTTAAACGGCATTCAAATCTGCATTTAATCTTTCTTTTTCTCCTTTGCCTTTTCTTCTCTTCTTTTCACAGCTATTTGTAAGGCCTCCTCAGTCAGCCCTTTTACCTTTTTGTTTATCTTGTGGATAGTCTTGATCTCTGCCTCCTTTACAATGTCATGAACCTCCATCCATAGTTCTTCAGGCACTCCATCAGATATAGTCCCTTAAATCTATTTCTCATTTCCACTGTATAGTCATAAGGGATTTGATTTATGTCATACCTGAATGGTCTAATAGTTTTCCCTACTTTCTTCAATTTAAGTCTGATATTGGCAAAAAGTTCATGATCTGAGCCGCAGTCAGCTCATGGTCTTGTTTTTGGTTACTGTATAGGGCGTCTCCAACTTTGGCTGCAAAGGATATGAACAATCTTTGTTTGGTATTGACCATCTGGTGATGTCCATGTGTAAAGCTGTCTCTTGTATACTGACCCCCAGGTCAATAGGTGCCCAATATGCTACTGGAGACCAGTGGAGAAATAACTCCAGAAAGAATGAAAGAATGGAGCCAAATCAAAAACAATAACCATTTATGGATGTGACTCATGATAGAAGCAAGGTCCGATGCTGTAAAGAGCAATATTGCATAGGAACATGGAATGTCACGTCCATGAATCAAGGCAAATTGGAAGTGGTCAAACAGGAGATGGCAAGAATGAATGTCAACATTCTAGGAATCAGGGAACTAAAATGGACTGGAATGGGTGAATTTAACTCAGATGACCATTATATCTACTACTGCGGGCAGGAATCCCTCAGAAGAAATGGAGTAGCCATCATGGTCAACAAAAGAGTCTAGAATGCAGTACTTGAATGCAATCTCAAAAACGACAGAATGACTTCTGTTCGTTTCCAAGGCAAACCATTCAATATCACAGTAATCCAATCTATGACCCAATCAGTAATGCTGAAGAAGCTGAAGTTGAACTATTCTATGAAGACAAGACCTTTTAGAACTAAAACCCAAAAAAA
>SJXQ01002566.1:6385-31803 GCA_006408695.1 Aepyceros melampus
TTTGGTTTTATCTGCATAAATATATATATATATATATATATATATATATATAGAGAGAGAGAGAGAGAGAGTCATATAAGTTGTGGGCTTCCCAGGTGGTGCTAGTGGCAAAGAAACTGCCTGCCAATGCAAGAGACATAAGAGATGCAGATTCCATATCTGCGTCAGGAAGGTCCCTTGGAGGAGGATATGGCAAGAGTGCACCACTTTAACAGCACCATCTTTTAGGATATTAAATAGCTCAACTGGAATTCCATCATTTGCATTAGCTTTGTTTGTAGTAATACTCCCTAAGGCCCATTTGACTTCACACTCTAGGATGTCTGGTTCTAGATGAGTTATCACTCCATGGTGGATATCTGGGTTGTTAAAACCTTTTCTGTACAATTCTTTTCTGTATCCTTGCCACTTCTTCTTAATCTCTTCTTCTTCTGTTAGGTCCTTACAGTTTCTGTCCTTTTTTGTGCTCATCTTTGCATGAAATGTTCCTTTGTATCTCCAGTTTTCTTGAAGAGATCTCTAGTCTTTCCTATTCTATTGCTTTCCTCTGTTTCTTTGCACTGTTCAATGAGGAAGTCTTCCTTATCTCTCCTTGCTATTCTCTGGAACTCTCCATTCAGTTGGTTATATCTTTCCCTTTCTTGTCTTTTGCTTCTATTCCTTTCTCAGCTATGTATAAGACCTACTCAGACAACCAATTTGCCTTCTTGCATTTCTTTTTCTTTGTGATAGTTTTGGTCACCACCTCCTGTGTACAATGTTAGAAACCTCCATCCATAGTTCTTTAGGCATTCTGTCAAACAGATCTAATCCCTTGATTATATAGTCCTCTTTCGTTGCTTTTGAAGCCTGAGGTCTTGGGAAAGTAATTTCCCTTCTCTGGGATATAGTTTTCTAACAGGAAAAATGAAGAATACTAACTAGGTGATTTATAATGTTCTATTCAGGTTTTACATTTGAATTTCATTGTAAGGGAAAGTTTTTATTTTTCCTCAAATTGTTTTATGTCTCTTATAGTAAAACTGATTCCCTGAAGCATTCTTAGAACAGCTTAAATAATATCACTTAGTGTATTATTAATGTTTTGCCAGAGTATGGCAATAGCATCTTTGTTGGGGGCAATTGGTAGACCCAGGAACAGAGACATAGGCGTGCAGCCTCCGCAAAAATCACCAACATTGCTCACACTCCAGGGAAACGTTTGTTGTTACACTTGTTGTTAAAAGATGACTGTTTCAGTGCCAGGACTGTCTCTGGTTATGCCACTGAGAACACTGGAGATAGACCCTGCTTCCTAATACAGGAAGGATTTGAGTTGTAAAAGTGCTTAAGTGAGAAAAAAGGCAAATTAATTTAACTTATCAAGTCCTTCCTCTCAAATAGCATAATTGCAATAAGTGTTTCATGTGTGTGTGCTTGGTTGCATCCCACTCTTGGCGACTCCATAGACTGTAGCCCACCAGGCTCTTCTGTCCATGGGATTTTCCAAGCAGGAATAATGGAGTGAGTTTCCATTTCCTTTTCCAGGGATCTTCCCTACCCAGACATCAAACCTGAGTCTCCTGCATTGCAACTGGATTCTTTAGTGTCTGAGCCACCAGGAAAAGCCCCATTCTTTCATGATGAAGTATCAGTTTTTAGTGGTGGCAAGCTTTCATTCTCTGACTTCTCCTTGCATCCTGAGGTATTGTAGAATAGTATGGTCTGCAACATTTGTATATGACAGCTGAGGCCTATTTTTCCAATATGTAGAAATCCATATTTCTTAACTTTATATTCATGTACATCTAGGTATAAAGTATACAAAACATGATATTAATTTTTTACATTGGCAACAAGATAGATAAGAATTTTCTTTTAAAGTTGAAAGTTTAGGCTTTATAAGAATATTTAATGAGAAGTAAATTTATAAAAAAAAAAAGATGTATCATCATTTCTAAATAATTTAAGATATTGTTGATGGCAGACCTATGTGAAAAATTCTAAGAAATCTGATGCAGGAAAAAATTGAAAACCAGAATTTTGGTCAAAATCTAGAAGCAGTATCTGTGCCACGTATAACATATTTTTATTCATTCTTTGGAAAGATGACATAAACTCCATTGATAGTGATGACATTATTTGGAACAATTCAAAAAATATGTATCATCATGGACCTGTCCCCAAATGGGATATCTTGATGAGTTCCATATCAGATTTGCTCAAACACCATGTTCAAACACCATGGGAATGATTCATCCAAGCAAATAAAGTTTAACTTAGGCATGTCCCAGGATATATTAGAACAGAGAAGAGGTCTTCCTATCAGAAACAAATTCTATCTGTTGGGGAGGAAGAAATATTTTTCTACCCTTATAGGTTCTTCTGGCTGACCTACTAGTAAAATTGACATGAGACAGATTAATAGGAGAAAATAAAAGTTTAGTAACATTTATACCTGGGAGAGACCCAGGAAAACTGAGTAACTCTCCCAAATGGCAAAAACCCTCACCTTAAATACCATTCTCATCTGAAGATGTTGAGGGATGGGAAGAATCAGTTATGGAACATGATCAGGAAAAAAGTGCCGTCCTCCATTGATTGAGTTTCTAGGGATTTGGTCATCATTCTGTTCTGGTAAATGGAAGTAGATAGTGTTACAAATGGACATTTCCCTTACACAGGTAAATGTTTCCTACAAAAGTATAACTCATACTTGGTTTTCAAAAATTTTCCCTTTCTGCTGTTGCTTAGAAAATAATTAGATTAAAATAATATGTGAGAGAGACATATTTTGGGGGTGCAAATTCTTCTCCTTTACATATCTTTGGTAGAAAACGGTTATTTTGAATTTATGCTATTCAGATATTTGGTATGAACAGTTGTTTATTATTAAGAATGCTAACAAAACTTATAAACATATTTTTGAGGGATTGAAAATATAGAAGTTTTAGAAAAGCATTTAATTGAAAGAAAATGCACGGGAAATGGAATACAGCAAAGGTGGTATTCCAATATAACACAAGGGAATCAGAACAAGAAAACGAAAATGTTTACAATTCTATGAAGAAGTTTTGGGTAAAAATAATCCCCAAAATAATTTCTTAAAATGCTACTTTCTGTCCATTATAGAACAAAATAATTCCACCTTATGAGAGAATTGAATAAAGTGAAAAATGTTCTGGGTTTGTTTCTTGCTTCCTATAAAATATACCAACAATATAGAATTTGATGAAATTATTTCTTCATTGAAAGAAAAAAGATAGAAATTGGATATGATATTGCTTGAAAATCACATTATATGCAATAGTAATTTATATAATGAAATTAAAATATTTATGTTTGCTGTGATAGTAATGATTTATCATGTACAACACTGATAAAATATTTAGACAATGTAGATAAAAAGCATGGTTCATTTGCAAACCTAAGTATGGCTTACATAATGCTGTTGATAAAGTTTCTGCAAAATGAAATTACAGTTGCCCCTTGGACAACATGGTGGTTATGGGCGCTTACCCCATACAGTCGAAAATCCACTTCTATTTAACATCATAAATCCACTTTATGTATAACTTCATAGTCAGCTCTCTGTATCTGTAGTTCTGCATCCATGGATTCAATCAACCATGGATCATGTACTATTGAAAAATTCTCCATATAAGTGGACCTGTGCAGTTCAAACCCATGTTTTTCAAGGGTCAACTGTAATAAAAAATGATTAAAGAACCAAAATTGTTCAAGGAGGTTGTCCAACTTAATAATACTGTCAAAGAACACAAAATTATATGGTAAAATATTACAACACATTTTTTTCTAAAATAAAGACAAGGAAAATATTATGAAACAAGCAATTATTATGAATATCCCATTTATTTTTCATTTTCAAAATTGTCAAAACATCAACAGAACACCTAGATAAGTACAATAATAAACCAACTGTTTTGGATATTTGACTGACTTTCACATAAAAATCATAGCCATACACATATATTTATTTCAATATTGATTCCTTGGCTTGTAGTCCCCCTTTTAACATCTTTAAAGTGAAGCAGGCCTTCATACTGAAAACCCTGACTTTTCCTTCTGCCCCATCTCTTTTGCCACCAGTGTGGGAAAATTTTCTGCTTTTAAGGGTTTATAGGATTAAATTGGATCCATGTGGATAATCTGGGATAATGTCCTTACTTTATGACCCATTATTTTAATTGAATCAGCAAATTATTTTGCCCTGAAAAGCAGTGTATGCACAATTTACAGGGATTAGGGCATGGACATCTTTGGGGAGCCATTCTATCTCAAGAGATGACCAGAAATACAGAGCTACAGAAATACTAGACCTTGCAGAGCTGAAGGGCAGAAAGAGTTTGAGGCTTGATACATGTTAGGGAAAGAGTTGCATCAGTGCACATTCCTTCTAGCAGTGTCTGGGATAATATGTTTCACCACGTGCTTACCAGCCTCCACTATCATCAGTTTTTAACCGCTACTCATTTGGGGAAATCCTGAGTCTCTGGGGGTAGTGGGAATACTTTTCCATATATTCAGTAGATATTTGCATACACTCATTTGTGAACTGTCTGTTTATTTTCTTTGTCCATTTATTGATTGCATTTTGAGTATTTTTCATGGGTTTGTATAAGCTGATGAACATATTCACCTTTAACACTGTATGGTTTGTCAAAGAAAGTCATAAAGACTTTACAAATATAGAGAAAATCATGTATCCCCCACTTTTATGAAAGATTTACATTAGTACCTGTTTTCAGTAACTGAAAGAAATCCAGATGATTTTTGTCTTTTGTGGGAAAAAAAGGCAAAAACATAATAATGTCAGTGTTTCTTTTGCAGTGAGCTGAGCATCTATAAAGGCCATCTGTACCCCCAAGTATCCAGTATTGACAAGAGTTTAATAGCTCAGTTCCTTTCCTGGGAACTACACTCAGCATTCAGCCTCCATGGCTTTGAAGCTTCTGTGTCTGTGAGTATCTGTGTTTTATCTCCATTCATTTTGTGTCTGTCTCCTTTAGTAAAATGTGGCCTAAAGTAATTACTTCTTTGCTTTATACCTTTCAGTTCACAGGTTTCTTAGGAACGTTCTCCTTTCAGATAGTGCGGAAAACCTGTATTCAAAATTGAAAATTTACTTCTGATCACATTCCCTTGGGCTCTTTGGTGCATGTATATGCAGTCTTTATATACTTTTTGCACAGTTGATATGACAGTATATATGGAAATTAGCATTCTACAAATAAAATTATAACAATAGTATTTTCCTATGGAAAACTTTATTCATAGCTATACCAGTTGCATAATACTCCTCATAGGGATGTGTTATAAATTGAAATATTCACTACTTGCTATATATGAGGCAACTTTTTCTAAAGTCTTCCATTTTCTCTTTGGATTTCAACTAAATGTTTTAAATTCATCCTTTTTTTAAGGTTCCTATTTTACCACTTTGTAGTTTCTTGCACTGAATTTAAGCATAGAAAGTCTCCCAAGTGTAAGATAAATATTCATTACTTTTTCTGAAAATAGGTGATTTAAAAATATTTCACACTTAAATTCTTCTGGAATTTATATTTGCATATATTGTGAGGTGGTGTTTTTAATGTATTCCTGTTCTCTCAGCTCCATTTCAATAACTAAAGAATCTCATTACTGTTTGAAAATAACTTTGTTTCCTTTCTTTTGATACTTCTTTTATCATATAGTAAACTGACATATATTAGAGTGTGTTCTTTGGCTATATACTCCACTCTATAAGACTGCTGATTCTTGTGCCATTTCTAGGTTTAATGATTTTTTTTTTTGGCTTCCCTGGTGGCTCAGCTGGTAAAGAACTCGCTTGCCAATGCAGAAGATGGAAAAGACACTAGTTTGATTGATCCCTGGGTCAGGAAGATCCCCTGGAAAAGGAAATGGCAACCCACTCCAATATTCTTGCGTGGAGAATCTCATGGACAGAGAAGCCTGGTGGGTTACAGTTCAAGAGGTTGCAAAGAGTTGGGCATGATTAAGCACGCACATGCATGCATGCATACGTGTGCACACATACAATTATTTTTTATAATATGCTTAATATCTACAAATAAATGAAATTATAAGAAATGTTGGGGCTTCCCTGGTAGCTCAGACTGTAGAGAATCTGCCTGCAATGATGGAGATCATGGATCAGGTCAATGCAGGATTGACCCCGGCTTCAATCCCTGGATCAAGAAGATCTCATGGAGAAGGGAATGGTAACCCACTCCGGTATTCTTGCCTGGAGAATTCCATGGACAGATCATGAGGTCGCAAATAGTCGGACATGACTGAGCGACTAGAACAAATGAATGAAAATAAGAAATATTGGCAATTTCTGTCAAATGATGTCTCCAGCTTATCTTGAGAATTATTTTTAAATTTATCTGGATTAATTGTGTAGATACTTTTATTAAGTTTATAGCAAATATATAAATCTATTTTGGGGGAGTTGAGTTTTGCTATTTATACTCTTGTCCACTCATGGTATGACTTCGCTTATATAGATTTTTTTTTAAATTTGCTCATTGAAGTTTATATTTTTTCCTTGTAGAAAATAGTATTTAAGGTGGTAGCTAGGGAATTACTCAGTTTCAAGGAGTTACTCAGTTATACTGAGTCTCTCCCACATATACAGAGGGGATGCATGTTATTAAATTTCAGTTTCTTCCCTATCAATCTGTATTTTATTATAGGGGCTCACAGTCACAGACCTAGACAGGTAGAAGGAAAATTGTTTTACCTCCCTAAAGTTTGAATTGCAAAGTTATATTATAAAGAGGCATGTATTAAGACAAGCAATTGATCAGAGGCATCACTGTCCATCAATTGTCCACTGAGGTCCCACAGGTCCTTTTGATCTGTTTTTCCTCATTCTAAAATGTAAATGCCCTGGCAAGGTCTCTGGCACAAGTCAGGAATTCAGTATATGGCTGCCACTTTTTCTTCTCCCTTATTAAACAGGACAGAGATGTTAGCTCCAGAAGATTCCATTGACAGTGCCTTTGAAAATCAATTAGAAGTAATGGAGACCAGAGACAGAAAACTATTTAACATTTTAGCAATAATCCAAGGGAAAGGTAAAAATAATGCAGATCAAAGCAATGGTGATGGAAAAGGAGAGAATGGAGTTGAAAACTATTTTGTAGGGAAATCCAACTGATCAGTGTAGCAGAGTTGCTTAGAACATGAACGTCAGATTCAGGCAGATCTAAGTCCACATCCTAACCATGTCACCTTGACCAAATCACTTAATTTATCCAACTTCCAACTTATTTATCAGAAAGATGCAAATAGCTTCCCTCATGGTTCAGTTGGTAAAGAATCCACCTGCAATGCGGAGACCCGGGTTTTATCCCTGGGTCAGGAAGATCTCCTGGAGAAGGGCATGGCAACCATGCCCTTCATGGGCATGTATTCTTGTACACTCCAGTATTCTTGCCTGGATAATTCCATGGGCAGAGCAGCCTGGCATTCTGCAGTCCATGGAGTAGCAAAGAGTTGGACACAACTGAGCAACTAGGCACACAGCACACAAGATAAAAATAAGAGTAGTGCCTTATTATCTTGATTATTGACATCATTAGTCAGTCAGTCAGTCAGTCAGTTCAGTCGCTCAGTCGTGTCCAACTCTTTGTGACCCCATGAATCGCAGCACGCCAGGCTCCCTGTCCATCACCAACTCCCGGAGTTCACTCAGACTCACGTCCATTGAGTTTGTGATGCCATCCAGCCATTTCATCCTTGGTCATCCCCTCCTCCTCCTGCCCCCAATCCCTCCCAACATCAGGGTCTTTTCCAATGAGTCAACTCTTTGCATGAGGTGACCAAAGTCCTGGAGTTTCAGCTTTAGCATCATTCCTTCCAAAGAAATCCCAGGGCTGATCTCCTTCAGAATGGACTGGTTGGATCTCCTTGCAGTCCAAGGGACTCTCAAGAGTCTTCTCCAACACCACATTTCAAAAGCATCAATTCTTCGGCACTCAGCCTTCTTCACAGTCCAACTCTCACATCCATACATGGCCACAGGAAAAACCATAGCCTTGACTAGACGGACCTTAGTTGACAAAGTAATGTCTCTGCTTTTGAATATACTATCTAAGTTGGTCATAACTTTTCTTCCAAGGAGTAAGCATCTTTTAATTTCATGGCTGCAGTCACCATCTGCAGTGATTTTGGAGCCCAAAAAATAAAGTCTGACACTGTTTCCACTGTTTCCCATCTATTTCCCATGAAGTGATGGGACCAGATGCCATGATCTTCGTTTTCTGAATGTTGAGCTTTAAGCCAACTTTTTCACTCTCTTCTTTCACTTTTGAACCTTCATAATCATCATGACTGAATTATATCATGGAGGTAAGATATGGACATCGATTTGGCTTAAGACTTGAAGACTGAAATTCAGAGGTGAGCACGGAATCAATTAGGGATGACTCAGACATCTTAGTTGCATGACTAGCTACAGGGCAGAGCCATTTCTGGATATTAGGGAAATAGGAAAAATCAGTGACTGTGAAGAGGAACACATATCAATAGTATAGACATTTCCAACTGGATATCTCACAAGTCCATAGCAACAGAGACACTGAAAGGAATAAACAGCCCTCCTGATAGGTACCAGGGCTACAGAAGTATGCAATATATGCTAGGGAAAGCATATACTGCAATATTTCAACATTTTCTTTTAAACAAGTGATCCTTTCTAATACACAGTTTTCTATTCCATCCCAGTTACTGCCCCTGTACGTTTCATCTTCTCACCAAAATAGGTATACACTCTGCTTTCTTATGGTGATTTATTTTCTATTTATCTGCATCACCAAAAAAATTGGAAGGATGGCTGGTTAGGAAGGTGGGGGAGGTGGAGTGGGTGAAGGTCCTATACTTTGCAATGTGCTTGGATTTGAATGTGATGGAAGATTTTTTTTTTTAATATTTATCTGCATGAAGAACCTCAACCAATAAGTGTGATAGTTTATGATTAATGTGAACATTTACATGAAATATGCTGAGGTAATTTAAATACCATAAGGAACATGAGATCACATACAAAGTGGAAGTATTACTACAAATAAGATCAGCAAGATTCTTTCTATCTTATAAGGAATAACTGGGTGTCACTTTTTATTATAAATATATTGCATGGGTTTTGTGGTCACCACATATGTTGAGGTTAAAGGTTTCACTTGTGGAAGTTATTATTTTTCTGTTTATAAATAACCTTTGCAGAAAAAACAAAAGAAGCTTATTCTGGAATTAGACCTTTGCTTCAAACCTCGTTAATCTCCAATGCAGTGCTTTGTTCTCTGTATTTCCCCCCCATCACTAGATGGCAAATCTTCTGTGCTCCCCTTCTTCTTCCCTCACTTAGCTTGCCAGAGAAGGAAGGCCACAGAGGGCTTTGGATTCTCCAAGTATTTATATCAAGATCATTTCATCTCTAGGTTTCTCATCATATTTCACTGTGGATCATATATATATTTTTTCTTTTTAGTCAAGGCAGAATCAAAGATTTCTTAAAGCAAAGATTTAAAGATTAATACCTTCTATTTCCCACTAGAAAATTTTAAGATATTAATTTATAGGCCTTTCTTCTTATATTCCCCCTCTCACTAACCTCAATTCAAACAGATAATAGACTCTGTGTTTCCATGTTTTTAGAAAATAGATGTGCCTCTGCTGAGAGGCGGTACAGTTTGTCGTGCTCGCTGCTTGAAGAAATGAATAAGAAATGTATAGAAGAGGCCCATGACGCATGGTCTTCCCCATGACTAACAAGAGTGATTCCCTCCAGGAAATGGAGGAAGGAGAAAAGCCAATGGGTCAATTAAGGCAGATCTGTGCTGTCGACTCTTATTGCACCTCAGGAATGTAGCAGGACCTCAGAGCAAATGGTTACATGGTACAGGAAACTGAACCCAGGGCCTGAGATTTCAAAGACATGGCAGCAATACAACAGAGATCCCTTACTCACTGGGAACTTCCATAGCCTTGAACAAAGGCCTGTTAGCACTAATCATGTTGGAACAGAGGTCAGAGTCTCTTTGTAATTTTTCTCATTCCCATCAAAGTCTCTGAGAGTCTGGTGCCAACACAGGGTTGAAGATGGGACATTCAAAAATGCTAGTGATAGAATCTCCCACCAAATTAGTGGGATGAGTGCCCAGGATCTAAAGACAGTTGATCAAGAAGGAAAAAAGACTTGTTTTTGTCAAGTTGGCAAACTGAGATTCATACCCACACATGAATTTCAGGTAATCTGTGTGCTAAAAATAGTACCTAGGTTCTTTAAAATAAAATCTTATTTAATTCCTGAGTGAACTGTTGCCAAATGTACATGCTACCAACCTGTGACCCTGACATTCTGACACTGTCACTTCCCAAATCTGGACCATTTCAGAGACCAAGAACAGAAGTGAGGGCCACAGCAAAATCCAAGGTTTCAAGCAAAGGACACATAGTTTGAAAATAGGATGGCTAACAAACACATGAAAAGATGCTCAACATCACTCATTATCAGAGAAATGCAAATCAAAACCACAATGAGGTACCATTTCACACCAGTCAGAATGGCTGCGATCCAAAAGTCANCATGAAGTTTCCCAGCAACTGCAGAGTGTGAGGGAGTATCTGTGTGGGAAAGGAATGTGGGGAGACTCACACATACACAGTTTTCATCGCTGTCTGTGGGAAGCTGAGGTTCCCACAGTCTGGCAAGTTCCTACGATTCTAAGACAGAGGACATGGTCAGTTGAGGGCAAGAGCTGACATGCCCACCAGGTAGGCTCTGAACTGATTGATGGAGGAATGTAACCAGAGAGGGTGCCACAAGTTTATGACGAGGACCAGGGCTTCATAGACATTGCCCCTTTGACAATCCTTCATGTAAGGATCTGGAGCAAAGATGAAAGCTGTTGCAGAAAATCAATCTAAAAAACCACATTGTTTGCAGAAATGACCACCATATGGTTCAAGAATATTCACTGGAGGGACTGACTAAGGCTGAAACTCCAATACTTTGGCCACCTGATGTGAAGAACTAACTTGCTGGAAAAGACCCTGATGCTGGGAAAGATTGAAGGCAGGAGGAGAAGGGGACAACAGAAGAAGAGATGATAGGATGACATCACCAACTCGACTGACATGAGTTTGAGCAAACTCTGGGAGTGGTGATGGACAGGGAAGACTGGTGTGCTGCAGTCCATAGTGTTGTGAAGAGTTGGATATGACTGAGCAACTCAACAACAACAAAAATGTTTCAAGAATGTGTCCTTTGTCCAGCTACCACTAGAAGACCATATAGCCAACTCTAGACATCAGCTACCCCAGAATCCAGTCGAGAGTGGGATTCTGATATTAGCAATAGACAGAAGACCAAATGCATTGAGAACAGCTTCCCTCCCCAACACACAGATTTTAAAATGGAACACTGCTATACATACATATTCAACAACTGTTCTTCCAACCATGTACCATGAACACATGTCAATGGTGACATATAGACACTTCTACTGAATGAATTTTGAGAGCTCCATAAGATTCTGTTGACTAGAAGTACCATTTTTTTAATCAATCTCCCTTTGGGAAAAATGTTTTTTTGCTTCATTATGTGCTTTTGTCTTAACAATTGTACCCTATTATAAAGAGCACTGAACATACTCCTGAGAATAAATCTTTGGAAGCAAAATTTTGGGGTCACATGGTGTGGGCGATTGCAAGATACACTGCTAAATTGCTTTGTGACTCATAGCCCTGCCAGGAGTTAAAGTCAAATTCCTGGAATCTTTACCATCACTAGACATAGCGGGTGTGTATGGCAGTGAACACAATCTGTTCGGTTCAATTGCTCAGTCATGTCTGACTCTTTGTGACCCCATGGGACTGCAGCACACCAGACTTCCCTGTCCTTTACCAACTCCTGAAGCTTGCTCAAACTCATCCATTGAGTTGGTGATACTACCCAACCATCTCATCCTCTTTCATCCTTTTCTCCTCCTGCCTTCAATCTTTCCCAGCATCAGAGTCTTTTCCAATGAGTCAGTTCTCTGCATCAGGTGCCCAAAGTATTGGAGATTCAGCTTCAGGATCAGTCCTTCCAATGAATATTCAGGACTGATTTCCTTTAGGATTGACTGATTTGATCTCCTTGCAGTCCAAGAGACTCTCAAGAATCTTCTCCAACACCACAGTTCAAAAGCATCAATTCTTTGGCATTCAGCTTTGTTTATAGTCCAATTCTCACATCCATGCATGACTACTGGAAAAACCATAGCTTTGACTGGATGGACCTTTGTCAGTAAAGTAATGTCTATGCTTTTCAATATGCTGTCTAGGTTTGTCAAAGCTTTTCTTCCAAGGAATAAGCACCTTTTAAAACAATACATTACTGCAAACATAATGCCTTAACACACACATTGACCTTCTCATGGCTTCTGTTTGTCAGGCATCTTAATATAGTTCAGCTATGTTCTCTGCTTCAGAGTCTCAGCAGCTATAATCAGAATGTCAACTGGGCTGCATTCTTACCTGAAGAAGAATCCACTTGTAGACTTACTCAGATTCATTGTCAGTAGAATTCATTTCCCCATGGCTCAAAGGCTGAGAACTACCTGTTCTCTTCAACTAGAAGCTTCCCCAGCTCCTAGAGCCCTCCCAACAGTTCCTGGCCACATGGTCCTCTGCAGAAGCAGTTCATAGCATGACATCTTACTTTGTCAAGGACAATGACCTAGGATAGAGCCAGCAAACAAGAGAGTCTTACATACAGTATATAATTGCAGGGGTAATAGCCCATCATCGTTACCATATTCTATTGGTTAAAAGCAAGTCAGGTGTTCCACGAGAAGCTCTACTGGAAGGTTTTCTACAATGGCATGGACACAGGAAGGTAGGAGTCACTAATGTCACCTTAAAGTCTGTTCACCACCCTAGATCCTATCATTTATTTTCCTTTTTACAAATTTAACACATGGATCATTCCTTTAATTTGCACTCATTTTGCCTTGATAAGTAAAATGTTTAATGGAAAAAATGGTCAGTGTTAAATGCTGCTTCCTCAGACATACACACACACACACAAACACACCCAAAAAGTAAGTAACATAAAAAGCTCACAGCTCTAGCACACATTAACCATGAATTTCCTAGAGCACTTTTTCCAATGAATTTAAGATGACCATGCACAAAAATAATATCAAGAAAGGTAGTATTCCATGATGTTTATGTGAATGTTCTCTGGAGCTAAAATGCCTGAGTTTGAATACTGGCCTCATTGTTTACAAGCTATGACACTTTCAGCACTGATTTGGTTTCAGTCTATGTTTCAATTTGTTAAGATTATGTTTATGTTAGTCAATGCTTAGACTTACTGGGCACTTTCTATATTCTTCACTCTTAAGCATTTTGACATATGCTAACCCATTTAATTCTCACAGTAAGCTCATGAAATAGATATTGTGAAAGGTATCACCCCTGGGTATGGGGAGGATTAGAGTTAAGTAAAGGCCATAGAACAACCTCTGGCATGGAGAAAGCACTCAATAAATGTTAGTGATCATTATGATGATGAATGTAGGGATGTGCTCATATCTGGTGCTCTGGGTGACACAAAGAGTATAATACAATGTTTAACCCCCAAGAAGATTATCGAGGGAAAAAACATTTACTGGAAAAGAGCAGAGTCAAGATCACAGATATTTCCTTAGGCAGCATATGATTAAGTGACATGTATTATGGCTAGGTCCAGAGAATCTAAACTTTTTCTAGAAGAGAGGGGTCACAAACTCTGTTTCAAAGAATGGGCAGGTGATGTGAATCAAGAGAAAAGTGGCAATGGGAAGCTACCAAAGAAGGGAATAGTTGGCACAAAGTCTGAGAAAAAGGAATGGCCAAGGCTGGTCTCTGCCAAGGAATGAAACATTAGAACTCTGGTAGAAGAACCAGGCTTCCAGGAAGTGAACAGGGCAAAGCTGGACAGGGAAGCTGACACAATCATATGGGTGGCCTTGATGTACTGCATGAATCTGTGAATGCCCATCCCTCTAGAGAGTGGTATTATTGATTCAGTGAACAAAATGATGATTTGTCATAATGAAGAATCTGTATTTCAATGAGAACAAATTCAATGCTAAACTTCTATCTGAGGAAGGAAATAATGGAATGCCCTCAAGCCTTCACTGACTCATTGCCACTAAGCCACCCCACCAGACTTGACTCATACAAAATGCCTCCCCAGACCTTTATAAATTCCTGGAATGTCTACTATCATTTATCATATGGAGACACAGTACCTCTATTTGTTAGGCAACTACCAAGTGTACAAATTGTGTCTATTCGAGGAGAAAACAGGGTCCTTGGCTGGGCAGGGACCATGATTTACAGCAGGAAAAGACAGTCCTGTTTATTGAGCACCTAGTACACTCCTGGTATTATACTAAATGCCCTCCCATGTGTGCATTTAATCCTAATTGGCACCATGGGCCTGATCAACCCCTTTGGCTCTTATGCTGATTCGAACTGTTGTTGCTGAAGAAACACACTTCTTCTAATTTTGTTGATCTGTCTACACTTATGGGCACACAAATCTAACCATACAATTCACAGCTCTTGTCCCATACCAACACAGCAGACAGTACCAGACTCATTAAACCCCCAGGATCTGAAATGAGATGTGTGTTGGAAGGAAGGAGAGAGATGCCAAGCTGCCATCCAGGTTGAAAGCCTTGCCCTTGTAAGTGTTTACATACACAGACAATGGCAATAAAATACTACACGCAGGGAACATTTCCTATAGCTACAAACACCTGCAGGTACATCTATTACTTCATTTAACCCTCACAACAACTGTGCGAGGTAAATACTGTTACCAACTTCATTTTATGTATGAAAGAATTGCTTCTCTCTCAAGCTAACACATTTCACTTGTACTCAATCTTTCCCCTTGTGAGTTTTGACATGTTACTGATTTCTCTTTGCACCTCCATCCTAGCCCTTTGGGTGCTGAAAGTCAAATTACAGAAATAAGTCTTCTGCTGCATCAATATTTTTATGTTTAATAAACACTCATCCTCTGCTTAATCTGGGTTATTCAAATAGCATGTATAGTAACTAGCTTCAAATCATTAGGAATATCATCTAATTTTGCACCCCAGCCTATAAATCTACAAATATTCATATGATTCTGTGTCCTACCTACAGGGACATTACTTGTTAATCTAAGTTCAGATAGTGACTGGAACAGTGTTTCAAGAAGTATAAAGTTCTCAACAGGCATAAAGATGGACCTTCTGGAAGACTCATCAATGAGAAAAACTTCTTTCTCCCGGGTGCATTTGTTTTCCTTCAGATCTATATGGGTTTCCCTGATAGCCCAGTTGGTAGAGAATCCACCTGCAATTCAGGAGACCCTGGTTCGATTCCTGGGTTGGGAAGATCCGCTGGAGAAGGGAAAGGTTACCCTCTCCAATATTCTTGGGCTTTCCTTGTGGCTCAGCTAGTAAAGAATCTGCCCATAATGCAGAAGACCTGGGTTTGATCCCTGGGTTGGAAAGTTCCCCTGAAGAAGGGAACAGCTACCCACTCCAGTATTCTGGTCTGGAGAATTCCTTGGACTGTATAGTCCATGGGGTCGCAAAGAGTTGGATATGACTGTGTGACTTTCACCTTCAGATCTATGTTGACCTCAGGGAAATAATGCTACCTATTTGATCTTTATAATTCCACTCTGTCAGAGGACAGTTTCTCTACTCTTATTTATCTGGCTCTGTCTGTTTCTTTGTTCCTTGATAATTAGACCTACTGAAGAGATAGATTTGATGCCCTTTGGTTCCATTACAATGGGCAGCCATGGAAAACAGAAAGGCCAGAGGAGCATGGCAGTGGGACAAATACAGATGAATGTATGGGCTGCCGCACACCAGGGCTCAGAAACCTGGTGGGCAAGGGAAGGGCTTGAAGATGAAGTCTCCCAAGACAGACTCTCCTGCTACTCAGTGTCCTTGAGGATTCAGAGCAGCAACCATGCAATAGCCAGAGTGGGCTCAACAGGGTAAAACATTCAAGAATCTCAAGTTTAGCAAGAAGGGTCATTCATTCTCAAGGTGGATGTACATTTGGGCTGCTGTTACTTTAGAAAGTGGTTGTTAATGGAAGACAACTTGACTTCCCTTTCTAAATTCACAAGCTATAATTAGGTATATGTGGACAAAATACTTGCATAGAATGTTAAAAAGTAATGATTCACCATGTTTCTTCATCAAGAAATAGTCCTTTGTATTTTGATGGTTCTTCTGTATTAAAGCAACAAGCTGTCAGGATGCCAATTACCTTTCTTTGTGGCTTATCAATATGTTATGAGAGAGACACGGTTAAAAATAGCAGTGAAGTCAACAGAAGCTTGGGGATTAGAACTAACTCCAAGCCCTCCATCGTTTGTTTTCCTTCTTCAGAGACAGCTTTGCTGAGGCTTAAACATTTCATTCAGAGACTTTTATGATTTGAAAGATTGGAACTCTTTGTACTGCTTCTAAAATAAATTCCAGGTGTTAAGACTGCTTTAAGTGAGTTGAAAAATGTTTAGGATTCCAAGTTCAGTAAGATGCTGCCCATTTTCAAGATATCAAAACTGAAGTTCGGGTTGTTTAAGGAGCCTCCCATATAAGAGTGGGGGAAAGGATAAATTGGGAGAGTGGGACTGACACATACATTCTATATAAAATAGATAACAATAAGGACCTACTGCATAGCACAGAGAATTCCACTCATTACTCTGTAACTGCCTATATGGGGTAAGACTTTGAAAAAGAATAGATATATGTATATGTGTTAATATAACTGAATTGCCTTGCTGCACACCTGAACCTAACTAAACATTGTATAACTGTTTCACTTTGCTGTACACCTGAAATTAATACAACCTTATAAATCAACTATACTCCAATATAAAATAAAAAGTTTTAAAAAAGAAAGAAGCTTCTCCTAATGAGAAGCTTCTCATCCTAATACAGCTATGATGAATGTCAGGAGTCTCATTGAAACCTTTTTCCAAATTCCAAAGAACATGTCCCTTTCACCAAAGAACTCTGTAGAAAAATAAGACTTTGTTTTTAAGGTACAAAAAAAAAAAAAAAAACCCACTAAGATATAATAAAAATATATCTACTCTCCATGGGTATAACATCTGAGAAAGGACCACAAACAATGTCTACTATTATTTTACACTTCAAATAAAATGCAGACATATTTTCCTCTAGTCTATGTCCAAAGAGACAGACCCTGAGCCCAAGCTTTCTTTGCTCCTTTCTGCTTTATGACCCCATGAGTCTATCACCTAATACTTTGCAAACTAAAAGTCCACAGTGGTTTCTTGATATCTCCATTTGTGCCTGAAAGTGGGACAGAAAGTATGAGCATAAAATCGCTTGCCTGTTACATGCAGTTAATATTAATGTTGTATAATGAAGTAGGATATGTTGATCCTATTTTGATTGAGGAGCTTTAAGGAGTGAAATATGATGTGCTCAAGCAGCATTGGTGAAACTATTTTTCTCCTAAATGTCACATAGTTAAGAGCCCATTGAGATACACTCATTTATAGAAACCTTCTTCTCCCATGCCTTAAATCCAAGTCAAAGATGACTGGCATAATGGTTTAATGAATCAACATTCCTCTCAAGTTATAGCACACAAGGAGTAAGAGAGACAAGGATATTTCCGTAACTATCTGCTTCTTCAATAACACCATTTCCTAGTATGTCCCCTAGTCACTCTCTTTCCCATGAAGCCAGTAAAACTCATGAATACTTTCACAGGCCACAGGAGGTGAGGCTCAGTGATTGCTTTAGGACTAAATATATCATTTATACAAGAATGAAACAACAAATACAAGGCTCAACTATACTAAAATAGTGACAAATCTTACAGTTTTTTTATGCTCCATAATTAAGTGTGTTTGGAGAGAATCTAAAGCATGTGATACAAATACCATGTAACGACTGTGAGGAAATGAGGTGACTTGAGCTAATGTATGTGAGGCTACCTGCCCCCCGCCATTTCTGTACCTGCTGGACTGGCCACGGAACTCAGAAATTAGGGCAACCTGCCTCAGCCCTGGAAGAAAAGTCACCACTTACCTGCCATGAACTGAGCAATTCTCACCAAGTGAAAGTCAGAGAGGATCACTTTCAAAGTGAGACTGACAGAATTCAGTCTCACTGAATCACAGAACACACAACTACAAACCCTACAGGAAAGCAAACAGGTGCTCCACTGAGATCTCAGGCATGGCTGGGAGTGCTTGGGAATACAAGTGAAGAGGGACCTATGAACAAGCTTTGAAGAAATTCACTTTAAGAGAATTATGAAAAGAATGATGCATAAAATAAGGAGATTATCCTAGCACTGAAGAAGGGGAATAGGAGCATGCTTATAAAAAATATTTACTCCAGGAAATGAGAACACACTGTAGTCACCATCTAACACCTTTCATCAAAAGCAAAAAACCCTACAGGAAAATAAAATACCAGCATGTGGTCTTAAACAATACTAGCACTAATAAAGACTTACTGCAAAAACTGAATCCCTGAAGCTTCTCAACTGGTATTCCCGTAGAAGACACCAGAACAATTATAACAAAAGTAATATGCAAAAATATCCATGAAGACAGCCTTCTTGAATGAAGTAAGCCTTCAGCTTTAAAAATTGAAAAGGCAAAATTAAAGAATATAGATGAACACCTACACATGCCCTGATTAAATTTCTGAAATTTAAGATAATTCATCTTTCAATCATCTAGTCAGAAAAACAAAAGCAAATCAAAACAGATCCCTTACAAAAGAGAAACAAATGTTGGTTCCAGGCTCATTAGAGCTTGATAATGTATGCATTTATACACATGCATATATATTAAACCATATTTCCCCATAACAACAAAAATATATTAAACATATATTCTTAAAATCCTCAATAAAATATTAGTGACATGAATACAGCAAATACTATAGGTGTACAGTTTTTCAGTAATTTCAGGAGGCATAGCCACCACTTCAACTCTTAAACCTCTATTAACTTCAGCCTCAGTATACTTTTAAGAGAAAACACAGCCCCATCCCACTTTGATCTACTTCCTTAACCAACGTTTGCTTGATCCTTCCAGACACAATGCAATTAGTATTCACTTCTCATTGTACAGTAAGTACTTGAATTTTCAATTGTATATCCCACTGACTATACTTGGCTCTGCTGGTGGCTCAGATGGTAAAGAACTTGCCTGCCAAATACAGGATATCTGGGTTCAATCCCTGGGTCAGGAAGATTCCCTGGAGATGGAAATGGCAACCCACTCCAGTATTCTTGCCTGGAGAATTCCATGGACAGAGGAACCTGACAGGCTACAGTCCATGGGGTTGCAAAGAGTCGGACATGGCTGAGTGCACTCCACTACTGCTTACCATTCTCTCTCTATTAGCTCTTTGCTAACATTTATAGGTGCAAATTTTTTTTTCATTCTAAAAACATACTACTCAGACTAGTTAAGAAAAGCTGCTTCCAACCCAATTTCCTTTTTCCTTAGCCATTTCATTCCTTCGCTCCTTCACTTCTAAACTTTGCGAAATTGTGGTCTGCATTGGCTACTTCCATCTCCCCATGTTTCCCATCTCACAGTTTGAGTTTTTTTTTTTTTTTTTTTTAAACCAAGATTAGCAGCTTTCTTATTATTAAAACCAGTGAACACTCACAGCCTTGTCTTAATCTCTCAGCCATGGTCTGATTGAATGCAACTGGCTTCTAGAATACTTTATTCTCCTGTTGTCCACAACACTCTTTATTTTCTTCCAACACCTCTGGGAATTAACTCTCAAACTTTATTGCCAGATTCACTGCTCTGATCTATTCCTTAAATGCTAAGTCTGTGTGAAGTTTCTTACGTAGGCCCCTTTTCTCACTTTACACTGTCCAAGCGTGATCTCACCCATTCCCCTGGTTTAAATGATAACATAAATGTTAAGGATTCCTAAACAAATCCAACAACACACATTTATATGCACATCCCACAGGTTTCTCAAATAGTATTAATACTACTTTACACTCACTAGCCCTTTGCATATTATCCTGTATGTATAGCTTTCCTCTTCATTTACTACTTTTTCCAAATGTGAATTAATGCACACATTTTATTAAATATCCAGATATGTTTCCCTTAATATGCAAACACCTTACCATGTCACTAAATAATGCATGGCACACTTTTACAATGCATTACTAAATACATAATGCTGAAGCTCCAATAGTTTGGCCAACTGATACGAAGAGCTGACTCGTTGGAAAGACCCTGATGCTGGGAAAGATTGAGGGCAGGAGGAGAAGGGGGTGACAGAGGATTTTGAGATGGCTGGATGGCATCATCGACTCAATGGACATGAGTTTGAACAAACTGCAGGAGATCGTGGAGGAGCCTGGTGTACTTCAGTCAATGAGATTGCAAAGAGTCAGACAATTAAACAACTGAACAACAAGGATTTGCAACAGAAATAGCATATAATATGTAAAGCCTAAAGTATTTACTTTGTATTCCTTTACATAGAAGTTTTCAGACCCCAGCCCTATGGCCATGAAAACAATCTTTTGTGTCAGCATTGTACCAGTAGAACTTTTTTGGTGATAGAAATTTCTAGAATCCGTACTGTCTCATATGATAGACACCAGCCATATGTGGCTATTGAATACCTGAAATGTGCTTAATGGGTCTGAGGAACTGAGTTTTTTTCTCTCCTAGTTTTCTTTACTGATAATTTCTAATTTAATTGATTTAAAATTCAGATACCTACAATTTCAATATATTTTGTATCTTATATTTAAAAATAAAGAATATTGAGAGCTGAATCATTTCAATGAGATAAACAACACAGACTCAAAATCTCTTAATATTATCCAGAAACAGATTTTAAAATACACAGTGGAACACTAAGTGGCAAACAAAACTACAATACATCCAAAGGTTAAACTCCTTTGAAAAGCAGCTGCTGCGCAATTCTCAAGAATATGATTTCCATGTTTCATTAATACATCTAAAATATGCCCACTGCCTACTACAAATCCTGATGATCCTCAGAATGCTGGTCTGAATCAAGAACTGAGTTTTTGGTATTATTTAATCTACTTAAATTGCAAGATGTGTATTGTGGTTACTATAATGAATAATGTAGTCTTAGTTTTTATCTAAGTTTTAATACTATATCTTTCAGAACTGTCTTAAATCCAACTAGATGTCTGTACATGTTGTCAAATCAAATTTCATTTTCTCATAGGAATAATAAAAAATAACATTTCCTAACCTTTTTCCTGGGCTTCCCTGGTGGTTCAGTGGTAAAGAATCCACTTGCCAATGCAGGAGACATGGGTTTGATCTCTGGATCAGGAAGATCCCCTGGAGGAGAACATGTAAACCCACTGCAGTATTCCCCATGGACAGAGGAGCTGACAGGCTACAGTCCATGGAGTTGCAAAGAGTTGGACACAACTGAGCAACTGAAAAATAAGAATAGTCATTTTCCTATGGTGATACAAATAGAATAATATACAAGTAGCAGAGTGGGTTTGGTAAGATTCCCTGGAGGAGGGCATGGAAACCACTCCATTATTCTTGCCTGCAGAATCCCCATGGACAGAGGAGCCTGACAGGCTATAGAGTCCATGGGATCGCAAAAAGTGGGACATGACTGAGTGACTAAACACAGCACACAGCAGAGTAGGGAAGATGCATGTGACTGCTAGAAGCCAGAGTCAACCTCAGAACATTCTGTGACTTTTTTTTTAAGATATATCATTTTCATGACACTATGCACTAGGATTAGTTCTTACTTCTAAGTAACTTATTCCTAATACTAATACAATTATTATCCATATTTTCCACATGGGGAACTGTGGCACAAAGATTATGTCCAAAGGCATAAAGACAGTAGGTACCACAACCAAGACTTGTACCCAGGCCAATTTGGTGGCATAGCTCATGCTGTTAAACCACTGGCTCAGCAAGTGTGGCTTTTTTCTATCTTATTGCACTAGCTCAGACCACTAATCACTGCATTAGTAAACTGGTAGTGGTTACACTCCTTGTCTCATCCCTGATTTTAAGGGGATAATATTTTAGTATGATATCTGATTCATTTTTGTCAATAAATTTTATCAATAAAGGAGTTCCCTATTTCTTGTTTGCAAAATTTTATCATGAATTATGTAATTCATGAAATATAAATTTTAATCAAAAGCTTTTTCTGCATATACTAAAATCAACACATAGCTTTTTTTACCTATAATCTCTCAGTATGATTAATCATTTTTCTAATGTTGAATTAAGTTTGCATTCCTGGAATAAACACAATCATGATGTTCTATGTATATAAATGTATATAAGCTGCATGTTATAATATTTTAGTATGATATCTGATTCATTTTTGTCAATAAATTTTATCAATAAAGGAGTTCCCTATTTCTTGTTTGCAAAATTTTATCATGAATTATGTAATTCATGAAATATAAATTTTAATCAAAAGCTTTTTCTGCATATACTAAAATCAACACATAGCTTTTTTTACCTATAATCTCTCAGTATGATTAATCATTTTTCTAATGTTGAATTAAGTTTGCATTCCTGGAATAAACACAATCATGATGTTCTATGTATATAAATGTATATAAGCTGCATGTTATCTGTATGTCATGTATGGTATTTATATGGTGAGAAAGAATATGGAGCTGGTTTGCAATTTTTAAGAGTATTTTAGTAGCAATTTTCAGGACCAAGACTAGCATGCAGTTTTCCTTTCCTCTACTAAATTTATCTGGTTTTTCCATCAGGTACATAAGCCTAATTCAATCAGTTAGAGAATACCATTTTTCATTCTCTTGGTAGTCACTATCTCAGGTCTGTCAGTCTTTGGAGGCAACTTACTATGTTCCCTCTGGCTGGTTTTAACTCCATTTCTTTGTTTCAGTATTCCATAGTTTATATATCAATGTGCTTAGGTGTAAGTTTAATCTTATTTGTTCTTTTTGGGATCAGTTTGAGAGTCAGTTTCTTTCATGAACTATGGGAAATACTTAACTATAAACTTATTGAAAATTTCCTCTCTTCCCATCTTCCTATTGTATCCCTCTAGTATTTTGACTAGATATGTTAATCCTTCTAAGTCTGTCATGCATTATTCTCAACATAGATTTTGTATTTTCCATCTCTGTTTCTCTGTACTGAATTCTGAGCAATTTCTGATGTATAGTCAAGTTTATGAATTCTCTTCAGCGATGTTTAACATTTTAAAAAACATACACCAAGGTTTTGTAATTTTTAGAAGACCAATTTTACCCTTTTTTTAAAAACTTTCACTAACAAAATTAGTCAATTGGATAATTTTTCTTAGCCATATTTTCAATACCCTCTATTTCTCTAAACATGTTAAATATACTCATTGTATATTATTTTTTTCTGATAATTCCAGTGTTCAGTCTTGGTAGTTTGGTTTCATTTTAGGACTTGCTTGTTCCTGTTAATACTGAAGAGATTTTTCTTTTCTTTATCTTTTAAGAGCTTCGACTATGAATTCAATATTGGGTTTGTAAACAGGCAGAAGAAACAATTATTCAATATTAGGAATCAAGTTAAAGCAATTTCCCTTTTGATAGGCAAATGAGATAAAATATATGATTATCTTGATAGATGCTAGAAGATATCTTGTAACATTTGTCACCAATTCCAGATTTCTTTTTCTGTCTTTTTAAAAATTTATTATTATTATTTTTTACTTTACAATGTTGTATTGGTTTTAGTATATATCCCTAAATGCTGTGTATCTTAAAATATGATATACTGGTGCTATCTGCACCAAAATCTTCAAAATATTGTTTCAAAAGGTTTGTTTATTCCACAGATTTTGAGAAATGGGCCTTCCAGGATGGTGGGAAACTAGAAAGAGGTACTTCTTAGGGACTTAGGGGCACAGACTACTTTACTCCCTGGGGGAGAATGTAACCTCACTGATACCGAGTTTGGACCAAGATCTAAGAAAGCCTAACACAAACCTCTCCTTAGAAACGCTAAACAAAGAGATGTGTACATTTTTCTTCAGTAGTGAAGTGAGTCCTAAACAGAAAAGAACTGTAAAATAATATTAGGCTTTGCTCTTCTGGGAAATCTGAACCTTTTGCAGACACTGTCATCAGTTAGGTGCTGCTTCTTTGGAGACTGAGGGATGCTGCACTGTTATATGTTATAGGATTTTGTGTCCTTGACTAAAGGAACCTGGAAGTTACAGCAAGCTGTGAGTTGTATATGCTGGTCTTTTCCAATTAATCAACAGAATTTCTGAAAGCATGTAACAGGACATTCATGCTAGGGGCTGACAGATTGAGTAAAAAAAGAAAAGTATGACCAAAATGTTTGGAAAATAATATGCATATAAACACATCCTCTTCTTGGAAAATTACAACACAGTAGATAATTAAAGGCCCTGTAAATTCCAACCATAAGGATAACTGCTTGGTTCAGATAAAGGGTTAGAAATCTTTTTTTCTATAAGGGCCAAATGTAAACATTTTAGACTTAGCATGTCACATGGTCTCTGTTGCATCTACTCAACCCTGCATTTGAAGTACAAAGCAACCACAAAAAATACCTGAACAAATGCCATGGCTCTGTTTCAACAGAAGTTATAAAGAGAGACAGAGGGCTGGGTATGACCCATGTGCCATAGCTTAGGCAAATGACCATATCCTACACATATCTGATCAAAGAAATTTTATTCACTCAAGTATCAATCCATAACCTTTGTGTTTTAAAGTAATAAGCAAATTTAAATGATAAATAAATCCTACTTCAAAGGCAAATAGGTCTTCCCAGGTGGCTCAGGTGTTATTGCGGGAGGCCTGGGTTGGATCCCTGGGTTGGGAAGATCCCCTAGAGGAGGGCATGGCAACCCATTCCAGTATTCTTGCTGGAAAATTCCATTGTCAGAGGAGCCATGCGAGCTACAGTCCACAGAGTTGCAAACAGCTGAACATGACTGAATGACTAAGTACACACATTTGAAGACAAAGAATTTTTAAAACTTTTTATAAGCTTTCTGTAGGATTTATGAAGGACACAGTTATCCAAAAAATATTAGGGTAATAGAAGAGTGACAGGATTTTAAAATTTGTATTGTTTTCAATTTCCTTATACATGGAATTTTAATACTCATTTCTCACTCAACCTGTGTTTAATGATATGTCTGTCTTGTGGTTATGTTATAGAAAATCAATTTGAAGTTATGATATCCAGAGTCAGGGCTAAAATATAAGAGAATATTAGAATCACAATTGCAAATAGGAAAAGGTCAGTTTTCATTAAAATCCCAAAGAAAGGCAATGCCAAAGAATGCTCAAGG
>SJXQ01002568.1:0-30853 GCA_006408695.1 Aepyceros melampus
GGAAGAGGTGTCAACTTCTCAACATTAGGGTCTATAAAGCACCTTTTCTGTAGGCATTGTTACTGCCCAAAGAGCAGTGGTGAATCTGAGTGATGAAAAGTCAGGGACCGTGTATGCAGCCCAGGACACCTGAATGACACGCAACCCTGTGGGTGGCATCATCATCCCCATTTTACAACTGAGAGAGCTGAGATACTGAGTGGCCAACAGACTTGCAGGGGATCAGCCCCGAAGTGTCTAGGCCAGGGCTGAAACCCAGCAACTATGGCTCTAGATTCTGTTGTCTGCCACCGAGCCGAGTGGCACATGAATCTGAAGCATTGGGTGAGCTCCTGGCATTATCTTTTGTACACAATTCTAATAAATAGGCCCCTGGGTTTCATTAAAGGGAAAAAAAGAGATTAATTATTATTCCCAACAGTTTCAAATTATTTACATTTCATTTGTGTTGATGGCTAATAAAAGAGCAGAGGAGCATGGGGACAGCCCAGAGTGGCTGTAATTCTTCCAGAATCCGTAATGAAGCATGGGTTTGAATGCCAACCTGTGAGCATGAATGAGCCTGCTGCCACATTAAGACCTGTTCTAGGCAGAGGGGCTCTCTTCCCTGGGCTTGATTCAACCTTCAGAAATAGGTTTCAGGGATTTATTGTCTCACAGTGTTTGGCCAAAAGTCTGAAATCAGATTGTCAGCAGACCATGCCTGCTCTGAAAGTCTCCCTGATAGCTTTCGGTAGTTCCTCAGGTGTGGAAGCACAGCTTCAATCTTCATATAGTGATCTCCCTGTGTGTATGTCTGTCCCTCTCTGCGTGCAAATTTCCCCCTTTCCTAAGGATACCAGTCATTTTGGATTAGGGCCCACCCTAATAACCTCATTTTACATGATTACCTCTATATAAAGACCCTATCTTCAAATAAGGCCACATTCCAAGGTACTGGTGGTTAAGAATACAATGTGCTTGGAGGATATACCTCAACTACTAACATATTTTAAGTGTATTAATTGTATATTATATAGTGTATCATTCAGCTGGTCAAATTATTGAAGAACAACATGTTCAAATGCTAGGTGATTTAGACAATTTAGATAGACTCAGTCTTTCATTGATCAGAAAATATTCAAATGTGTGCTGTATCTTCACACATATTTTGGTATTTATCCATATATATGTATATAAAGTTCAGTAATAACTCCTAATGATGGATCAGATAAGATTGAGGTAAAAAAATCCCCGTACGCAGTAGGGAGGATATACCTCAACTACTAACATATTTTAAGTGTATTAATTGTACATTATATAGTGTATCATTCAGCTGGTCAAATTATTGAAGAGCATGTTCGAATGCTAGGTGATTTAGACAATTTAGATAGACTCAGTCTTTCATTGATCAGAAAATATTCAAATGTGTGCTGTATCTTCACACATATTTTGGTATTTATCCATATATATGTATATAAAGTTCAGTAATAACTCCTAATGATGGATCAGATAAGATTGAGGTAAAAAAATCCCCGTACGCAGTTGTAATCTGCTATTTTGTTGATTGATAACAAGCTTTAACTCTGAAACATCTATGAACAGTAGCATTTAAGAAATAAAGCTTTGGATCAATTATTTAAAATATCTACACTAGGCATCTGCATGCTTCCCTGGTGGCTCAGACGGTAAAGAATCTGCCTGCAATGTGGGAGATCCAGGTTCGATCCTTGGGTTGGGAAGATCCCCTGGGAAGAAAATGGCAACCCACTCCAGTATTCTTGCCTGGAGAATTCCATGGACATAGAAGCCCAGTAGGCTATAGTCCACGGGTTGGATAGTCACAAAGAGTTGAACATGCCTGAGTGACTAACACACATACACACACATGCTAGGCATCTAGAAATAGAAATAATGGGATTTTAGCAAATTCATAATTTTATTATGGATTGGTTATTCAAATGATGATATTAACAGTCAGTCTTTGTTTTGTTGTTTCCATTGTTTTCCAGTGAACAAGCACAAACCATGGATTGAGACTTCGTATCATGGAGTCATAACAGAGAACAATGACACAGTCATTTTGGACCCACCATTGGTCGCCCTGGATAAAGATGCTCCGGTTCCTTTTGCAGGTGAGATGATGGCTTAGCACGGCCGGGCTCCACTCACTTGAGAGATGTGCGAGAAACCTCCATGATTTTTTTGCTGTTGTCACCACTTGTGCCTTTCACAGATGAGTCTGTGCTTTCAAAACTGGGTTCCTTCTGATTCCTTGTAAATTCTGTACCTCCTTGTGGTTTTTCTCCTTGGTGTTGCCTCCAATACAAGACCCTTATATGTTCTTCTTCTGAGAGATGATGTATGATACATTGCTAAAGTGGTCCCTGGAGTTGGAATAGTTGGGCCAGCAAGGTCTATAGGGGATTTTCCCTCTAGAAAGTTGACTTATACACATGAAAAGATGTGTGACCCACTGTCCCCACTACTCACGATCACAGGCAGATGAAGACTTGTAACTTGGTGGATTGACAAGAGAAAAAGGAAAGAAAAAAGTATCAGGAGTTATTTGTTAAGGGTCATGTCCTTAAGCTTCAAAATGGGTGTCCCATTTGGAGAAGGAACCTGGAGGTAGGGCCATTTTGTCCTTGCAGCTTGTAACTAAAGAGCCTTCTTAGTGTTATCAAGATGACCATTGCTTCCTCCTCTAACCTCCTGCAAGGGCCAAGTCCCCGGGAGGTGTGTAAAGAAGATGGTTATGTCTCATGTTTCCATAGATTTTGGCAAAGAAAAGGGGATGGGTGATGGCAGGGGGAGGAAGGGTTGGACAAAGAATTTCTGAAGATACCTACATCATGAGTGATATTGTTAACATTTTATAACTGTCAGGAGGAAGACAGGAAATTTAATGAAGGTTTTCAAGATTTCTGGAAGATTGCTTTATGATAGATGGGTGCCAAGCTGAGGTTTTCACCGTGATGAAGTCTATTTTTTCTGACAGTTTGTCTGTTACTTTATGAGCTGCTTGGGGAGAAAAAATTGGCTCTTTCACACTTCTAAGAGATAAGCTTTGTGAAGGCCTTTTTTTCATTACAGAACATTTTATAAAGTAAGGAATGAGGGGTGAGTAAAATAGGGAAATTCAGCCTTATGTGAAGATAAACCCATAAGTATTCTTGCAGAGCATGGGAGAGACTCTCAGAAGAAGGCTTCATCTTTATTTTATGCAGAATGATAACCACAAAGAGTACCATTTCACCGTGATGAAGTCTATTTTTTCTGACAGTTTGTCTGTTACTTTATGAGCTGCTTGGGGAGAAAAAATTGGCTCTTTCACACTTCTAAGAGATAAGCTTTGTGAAGGCCTTTTTTTTCCATTACAGAACATTTTATAAAGTAAGGAATGAGGGGTGAGTAAAATAGGGAAATTCAGCCTTATGTGAAGATAAACCCATAAGTATTCTTGCAGAGCATGGGAGAGACTTTCAGAAGAAGGCTTCATCTTTATTTTATGCAGAATGATAACCACAAAGAGTACCTAACTGTGACTTCCATGGTGTTTAGAGTTGGGGGCATTTCCATATATTTTCCAGCCATCCTCAGAGGTCCCAACTCAACAAAATGCCACTTGGCAGTGTAAATCCCATGCTGTCTTTTCCACAAAACATGAAATGTCTTCCCCAGACCTTTTTGTCAGTCCTGGGAATATTCCAACTCATCCCTTTCTTGGACATAACTAAACTATATTGGGGTTAATCAGCAATTCTCACCAACCCTCTTGAAACAAACAGTAGCAAAATTGTTTGGGTTATGGGAATGTTTGAATTGGCATGTGATGTGTGCTTTGAAAAATGAAGTAGAGACAACATTTAGAAGTTGAGATATTTTGCATAAAACTGCAGGATTCTGGTTTATCTTGATGAGTCAGATCTGAAGTATCTAAAGTACTGAGTTGTGGCTTCCCTGGTTAGATGGAATATGTACAAGTCCTTTATTTATCTTTCCATTCAAGTGTGTGAACCCTGTTTAAGACATAAGAGAGAAAACTAATGACATATTAAATGAGAAGTATATGGATGCTGTTAAGTCACTGTAGTGTAGTGAGGCTAACACTTTAAAAGATGAAGGATGTGTCTGAGTATTCATTGTGTCTGCATCAGAGTAACCCTGTTCTCATCCAGCAGTGAACTAGGAAACTTAGGTTGTTGATTAAGCTGTTTTACAGTTAAGTTATAGACTCTGTAATGTAAAGACCAAAGTAGGAAAAAAAAATTTTTTTAAGCAAATCTGGCATTGGGAAGTTTGGATTTACAATGACTTACCTTCCTTTGTTGTTGACCTGAAGGACACTTAATCATTTCACCTGAAGATTGACTAAAGGATTTTCTTCAGTTCTAAATCCATCAAATACTCTAAACTTGGAGTTGAATTCTAACCATTAAATGTGACCACAGGTTTTCTGACACTTGAAAGTAAGGTTGGCTTCTAAGTGAAGCCCTGAGTAGTCTCTCTGAAGACAATCTCTACACTCCTCTTGATATTTACAGCTGAATTTTTTTTAAAATCTAGCTTAATGCATCAAAAATATAATCTTCCAAGCTCTTTTTTCTGTTTTATTTATTTATTTATTTATTTAATTGATTTTTATTTTTTAGTTTGTTTTGCTTTACAATACTGTATTCATTTTGCTATGCATTGACATGAATCAGCCANGCTTTGCATCAGGTGGCCAAAATATTGGAGCTTCAGCTTCACATCAGTCCTTCCAATGAATATTCAGGGTTGATTTCCTTTACAACTGACTGGTTTGATCTCCTCACTGTCCAAGAGACTCTCAAGAGTATTCTCCAGCACCAAGTTGGAAAAAATGAATTGTTTGGTGCTCAGCCATCTTTATGGTCTAACTCTTAAATCCATATGTGGCTACTGGAAAAACCATTACTTGTGCTAAGTTTTGAAAGGTGGATCCTGGGGAGTTGGGAGTCACAGGCAGAAAACACAGCCGAAGCAAAGACAGAGAGGCAGAACAATCAGAATTTGCTCTTCGAGTGGCGAGCAGGTACATGGCACCCTGGGACACCAGGTGGGAGGGTGCAGACACCAGTCAGGAGTTTGGATTTATTCATAAAGAAATCTCTTGAGTATCAGGTGCCACCAAGGGCAGGGTCTCTTAGCTTCCCGAAGATGGCAGTCAGGAGGGAGCCACTGAGTGCTGGGTTGGAGTTGAGGACCTCTAGGGCAAGGAGAGATGCCTGCCAAGGGGTCTGATGCAGTAGCCATTGTTTAGTGGACAGGCATGTTCATAGAAGCAGGAGCCCCTAAGCCAAGAGAGTTGAAGTGGGAAATAGTTCAGTGTCAGGCCTGGGGCTTGGGCCAGAAGCCCCAGGAGAAGTAGGGGAGAGGGGGTAGAAATATATCCCCATGCCCTGGTGCCAAGATCATGGTTATGACTGGGGCCAAGGAGAGAAGGGTGGTGGGGTGGGTGAGGGTGAGGGTGAGGGGGTTATTGTGGCCCCCACCCAGGATTCCACTGTAGATGTGTTTTTCTGAGCTGCATGGTGGTATTAAAGAGCTAGGAAAACCTCATGTAAGTAATTAGATTTCTGGCTTCCCTTGAAAGCCCTGGATTTCGTGGCTCCATTCCTAGGGTGCTGGCCAGAGCTGGTCACACAGCACCTGGGACTTGGCCCTCCAGCTTCCACATCCCTCCTCTGCTGCCATCTCTCACTCGGCCACTTCTCTCCTGTCCCTTCTTGGCCCTACAGAGTCCCTGACACATGGATTCACAACCTGGATGCAGGTCAGGACACAGGAGGCTGCCGTTCACAGCGTGGAGCTGGGGGTGAAATCCAGCTGACACCCAGGTCTCCCATCCCCAGCAAGTCCACCCCTCACCCCTAGAGAAGAGGTGCCTAGTCACACAAAGACATAGAGATTAGACCTGGCCCTGACCCAAAGTCCTCCCACCCAATCCTGAGTTCCCATTGGACACAGCGGGTCAGATGGCCGTGATAAGGCGTGGTGGGGTGGGCGGGGCGAGGCACTGGGACTCAGGAGGGACACGTTTTCAGAAATCTCTTGTCAACTACAAATTGGCACTCGCCAAGAGCGTTTGCCACCTGCCTGTGTGGAGATTGAACTCTGTGCTGCGGCAGCTGCTGAGCTTCAACATTCCTGAGGGGGTTCAGGGTGGAGAGTGAGGCACTCTGTGCTCCAGGGAATCTGGTGGGACAGGTCTTCAGATAGATATTTTCAGGAACTGATTCCATGATCTCAGTCCTTGCACCTCTTCATATCTAGAAAAGCACTGCACCCCTTCCTTCCTGGCGACATCAGCTCCTCGTGACTAGCAGAAAACCTGTTGTAAAGTAAGCGCTTGATTGCACTGAGCTCCCCTCCACCAAAGCCTTACATCCTGACCTTCCCCGCCTCTGGGGAGTCTCTCAGAGCTGTGTGAGGTGCTCTATCCCGGGCTGCAGTCCTCGTTTTGCCCCAAATAAATCTTAACTTACAACTCTCATGTTATGTACCCTTTTAGTCGACACCTTTAGAAACGTGCAGAAATCAGGATACCGACGCTCAATAACACTCGGCTTTGAGGAACAATCTGGAAGCATCTAACAGAGCCATTTAAAGCTCGGAGGACATTTGCACTGTTGCTACTGCAGTAATTAGTGATCATTGACTGCCTACAAGGATTTTGATTCTGACTTCCGGCTTCATATATCATGGTTATTTTTATTTCTCTGTTTTGTTATGAGGAAATGGAAGCTCACAGAGGCTGAGTGATTGGCCCCAGGCCACTGCCCATCAGGCTAATTCTAGTGTCAACAGTCACTGCCCATGGGGGCTGAGCTGAGCACTTCACATTCCCCATGACATAGCTGATGCTACTCCTCCCATCTTGACAGGGAGGCTGAGGCCTGGAAGGGTCTGTGTGAGTTCTAGGCCACCTCCACTAACAAGCCCATGCCTCAGAGCTAATTATGAAGCACAAACATGAGATAAAAACCTGTCTTCAATCAAGACTTTGCTGCTGGCTCAGAGGGTAAAGAATATGCCTGCAAAGCAGGAGACCTGGGTTTGATCCCTGGGTCGGAAAGATCCCTTGAAAAGGGGATGGCTACCCACTCCAGTATTCTTGCCTGGGAAATCCCATGGACAGAGGAGCCTGGCAGGTTGCAGTCTGTAGGGTCACAAAGAGTCAGTTGCGACTGAGAGAATCTCTTTCTGTGCTTTACAATGTTGCGTTTAGTTTCTGTTGTTCAATGAAGGGAGTTAGCCATATCCTCCTGGTATCCTGAGCTGAGACTGCTAATGCAGGTTACACATTACATGGTTCAGTTCAGTTCAGTCGCTCAGTCATGTCTGACTCTTTGCGACCCCATGAATCGCAGCACACCAGGCCTCCCTGTCCATCACCAACTCCCGGAGTTCACTCAAACTCACGTCTATAGAGTTGGTGATGCCATCCAGCCATCTCATCCTCTGTCGTCCCCTTCTCCTCCTGCCCCCAATCCCTCCCAGCAGAGTCTTTTCCAATGAGTCAACTCTTCGCATGAGGTGGCCAAAGTACTGGAGTTTCAGCTTTAGCATCATTACATGGTTAGCAAACCCTAAAATCTGAGCATTAACCAGGATGTTTCTAATAACTGGGAATCTGTGCCTTTCCTATGAGACAGACCACCTATGTGCAATGCTGGTTAAGCTCGGGCCTGAGTCAGTGAAACCTGAATTCTAGCCCTGCTTTAAAACTCTGGCTATATGACCGTGGCCAGTTCTTACCTCCTAAGGTCTCCCCTGTCTCTCCAGGGATATGAACACTGTGGCTTCTGAGCCCTGGGCTGTGAGGTCCGGAGAGGTCCCATGTTGGTGGGGCTCAGCTCTGGCGCATGGCTATCCCACTGAGGATGCGGATGCGAAGGACTATGTTTCTCATCACAGGCAGAGGGTCAAGCATTGTCCACCAGCGAGGCCGGTGAGTTTTGAGCCATTTCAGAGCAAGGCCAGCAGTGGACCCAGGAGCGTAAGCCAGCTCCAGGGACAGGGTGGAGGGGGAGCCTCTTCATCTTGTCACACGCAGCCACACCCCCTGCAGAGTTGGTGGGGGGGACTCCCAACCACTTCCTGCAGAGGAGCACCGCCCTTGAGAAGGGGGGTCCAGCCACCTGCAAAAAGGTCTGCCCCGGGACCTACACCCTCCCATCCTTCCCCACCTTAGACACCTGGCCCATGTCCCAGGATGGTCCCAGGCAGCAGGTAGCATGTGACCAGCCTCCTAACAGTGGCAGGCATTGAGCCATTATGCTCTTCCAGAAGCTTCTATGTCCCAGACCAGTTATTTTTGCTATGTCCCTGGAGTTGCTGCTGTGTGTTAGCTGCTCCGTCATGTCTGACTCTTGGCAACTGCATTCCGCCAGCTCCTCTGTCCATTAGATTCTCCAGGCAAGAATTTTGGAGTGTGTTGCCATGCCCTCCTCCAGGGGATCTTCCCATCCCAAGGATTGAACCTGGGTCTCCTACACTGCAGGTAGATGCTTTACCATCTGAGCCACCAGGGAAGCCCAGGGTTGCTGCTGGGTTTATGACAAAATCCTCCTGCTCAGGACTTGGGGAGAATAGGAGCCACATGCCCCCCTCCCAGCTGCCTGGGAGGCAGGCAAGGCCCTGCGGGTGCAGAGGCTTAGCCCTACCCCAATGGGAACCCCCTGTGGAGAGGACTATTGGTTCCCCAGCTGCTGAATCATGCTCCAGCATCCTTGAATATATGAAAAATCTGCTGAAAAGAGAAGAAAGAGGAATCTACTGAATATTCTGTAATGACCTATATGGGAAAAGAACCTGAAAAAGAGTGGATATCTGTATATGCATAAAATGATTCACTTTGCTGTACACCTGAAACTAACACAATACCGTGACTCAACTATTCATTGCTGTTCCATCACTCAGTCATGTCTGATTCTTTGCGACCCAATGGACTGTGGCACACCAGGCTTCTCTGTCCTTCACTATCTCTTCAAGTTTGCTTAGACTCATGCACATTGAGTTGGTGATGCCATCCAACTATCTCATCCTCTGTCGTCCCCTTCTCCCCTGCCCTCAATCTTTCCCAGCATCAGGGTCTTTTCTAATGAGTCAGCTCTTTGCATCACGTGGCCGAAGTATTGGAGCTTCAACTTCACCAGCAGTCCTTCCAATGAATATTCAGGAATACTCCCATACAATTTTTTCAAAAAGAGATAGAGGAAAAAAAAAAAAAAAAAAAAAACTCCACTCCACTCTGTCGTGCTCAAGCAGCTCTGAGTAGCATCAGGTCAGATGAGCTGGGGTGAGGGCGGAGCTGCCACAGCCAGAGGCCTTTGCAGTCTTAGATTGTTTGTCCAAGTACATCCTGTGAATATGTGAGGCTCCCTGGCCCCTGCCCAAGGCCCAGCTCCCATCCATCATGCATTCAAACACTTGAAAGCAGTTCCAGTAGTTGGAGCTGTCGGCCAGGGCTGTTTTTCCCTAAGCAGACAGTGTCCAGGTGCCCATCCCCCCAGCCGAGGGGGAAATGCCAGGACGAGGAACCAGGTCAGAGCACCGGAGTGGGGGAGGGGAGGGAGGTTAGCCCAGGGATGGGAGGGGCTCTGGAAGGCTCAGCTGTAAGGAATAGAAAGGCAGTGGTGTTCCCTTCCCCGAGAGCTGAAGAAAGGAAGGGAGCAAGCAGCTGAAAAAGAGGTGAAAGAACAGGACAGATATGCGGGGGGAGTGAGAGAGAGACGGTGGACTGCACAAGAGCTCCAGGTCCAGGCTGGCAAAGTCTGAATAAAGAGTGTGCAGACCTGGAGGAAGGGAAGGAAGTGAGATGTCTGAGGTTTTGCTGAAATTTTCAGGTGCAAATGATCTCTCATTAAAACAGCCACAAGTGGGGCAGGAGGGAGGTTCAAGTGGGAGGGGACGTGTGTATACTTATAGCTGATTCACGCTGTTCTGTGGCAGAAACCAACACTACATTGTAAAGCAATTAACCTCCAATTAAAAGTTAAAGCAAACAGACAAACAGCCACAAGAGAGAAGCTGCCACCAACTTGTCTTTCTGGGGAATGGGTGGTCGGGGAGGTCTCGGGAGAGAAGATGTCTCCATGGAGACTGAGAACCAACACAGGGTCATGGAGCTTTTGGAGCCAGAAGGCACCTGTCATGAATGAGGAAGTTGAGGCCTGGGGATGGTAAAGTGACATTAAAATAATTTGCCCCAAATAATCCAGCCTGAATTCAAACACTGAGTCCAAACCAAGAGTATGACACAGATATAGCAAATGCAACCTGAAACAGATGGCATGTGTTAAGTCCACTGTTGGTGTTTACCCTAAGTTGTGTCCAACTCTTTTGGGACCCCATGGACTGCAGCCTACCAGGCTCCTCTGTCCATGGGATTTTCCAGGCGAGAGCACTGGAGTGGGGTGCCAGTGCCTTCTCCAGCTTTCAGAGCTCTCCATCCACTGTTCACTCTCATTCCTGAATGCCCATGTGAGGCAGACTCTGGTCTCAGCCATGATACATAGGACGGAGCTCCCGCTCTGTACCTGGTAAGCACAATGCCAGCTTTAACCACAGTAGTGAAAAGGGGGCCCGGGAGCCCAGGAGGCCAGGACTGCAGCTGAGTGCTCAGCTAGGATGGATGCACGGCAGCTTCACACTGTGTTTTCCAGGGCAGACATCACTAATCAATCACAGCATTCTTTCCCAAAGAAGCTGGATCAAACACAGTCTTTGTCAGCCTGCCTTGTGTCCAGCAACCAGAAGAAAAACTGGGGAGCTGGAGCAGGACCAGGCTATGTTCACTGGCCAGGAGCTAGCGTGCCAGACCTTCAGTCATACTGCCATACTCAAGGAGGCTGTGGAACAGCACTGTAGGACTTGAGTTTTTGACAGGAGAAGAACTCTTGAGTCCCCCAAGTGTTGGGGGAGGAAGGAAAGCCTCTCTGGAGTGGGCCAGTAGGGATGGCTGGGCGGTGGGGAGTAGGGGCGATGCTGACAAAGAGGCTGAGAATGTGCCATGAAGCAGCAAGGGAGGAGGGAGCTGAAGATTTGACTGAGAGCATGAGAGTTTTCCAAGCAGAAAACTTGGGGAGGAGCAGAAAATTGAGAGAGAAGACAGTTTCTATGAAGATCCTCCATGGGCAGTTTAAATGTGGGTTGAGAATCTGAGAACCAGTCAGGGATGCAGTGATAGATTGGGAGCCCAGCCATAATAGGAGTCCCAGGGAGACTTCTCTTAAGGCAGTGGTCCTCAACCTTTTTGACACCAGGGCCCGGTCTGGGAGAAGACAATTTTCCCATGGACCAGGAAGCAGGGGGATGGTTTGGGGCTGATTCAAGTGCATTACATTTGCTGTGCACTTCATTTTCTAATCTAATGTCACTGCTGATCTGAAAGGAGGTACTGATGTGTAAGCCGGAGGTTGGGGACTCCTCTCTTAAGGGACCTCCACTTGGGAAGACAAGACCAATGAGTAGAGCCATCAGCCCCCAAAGTGCAATTCCACCTGCAGAGGAGCTGAACGGAGGTGCATGGCTGCAGAAGTGCGGTTTGGGTACGGGTGGGGAAAGGAGGCAAGGAGGCACTTGAGTTGGATCTGAGGGAGGAACAGAACCTGCTTAGAGGCAGGAGATGTGAAATAAGTTGGGGGAGGGCCCCAAAGATCTAACTGAGCCCCAAGGAACAGAGAGAAATGGGTGGGAAGTTGTGAGGGTGGAATACTAGGTCTCAGTGTGGATGGAATTTAGGAGCGGATGAGTTGGAGATACTGTTCATCCAAGTACTGAGCCAGAAACGAGAAGGATGGCAACAGGGAAACTCTTCCTCTGCTCACAATGCTTCTATTGCAGACACGTGGGTTTCCCACAGCAGAAACTCTTTAGTTCTCTGCAGATATCAGCAATGTCCTATGCTCCAGTTAGATTCTAACCACCCAACAGACCCCACTGGTGAAGGGCTCAGTTCCGTAAAGCTCTCTGGGTATTAGACACCAGTCACAAGTAGCAGGCCCCCAGGTTACCCACACGTCTGTCTGGTTTGGCTACCAATTAGAGGTTCCCCTGACCTCCTCCTCAGGCTTAACAATTTGCTTTAACAGTACATAGAACCCAGGGAAATAATTTTACTTACTATTTCTGGTTTATTGTAAAAGATATTGCAAAGGATACAAATGAGCACCCGGATAAAGAGGACCCAGGCAGAAGATCCTAAATGTAGGAGCTCCTGTCCCTCCCATGAACTTTGAGGGTCCCAGCATACATAGGCATTCCCTAACCCAGAAGCTCTCCAAACCTATTTGTTCAGGGTTTTTATGGAGGTTCCATTATGTAGGCAGCTTTGATTAAATCCTTGGCCCTTGGTGATTAATTCAGCCCCCAGTATCCCTCCTCTCATGCAGGTTGGGCGTGGATTGAAAGTTCCAACCCTCTAGTCACATGGTAAGTTTCTCTGGCAACCAGCACCAGTCCTGAGATAGCATTATCAAGAAGCCATCTAATTAGCATAAATTCAGATCTGGTGAAAGGGCTTATTATGAATAACTCTCAATTAGTGTAGCGGTTAAAAGCATGGTCTTGGAGCCAGACAGCCAGAGCTGGAATCTCAGCCCCACCACTTACTAACTGTGACCTTGGTCAGACTCTGGGCTTCCCACGTGGTGCTCGTGGTAAGGAACCCACTGCCAGTGCAGGAGCCGCAGGAGACGTAGGTTTGATCCCTGGGTTGGGAAGATCCCCTGGAGGAGGGCATGGCAGCCCACTCCAGTATTCTTGCCTGGAGAGTTCCAGGGCAGAGGAGTCTGGTGGGCTGTAGTCCATCATGTCGCAAAGAGTTGGATATGAAGAGACTTAGCCACGTGAATCACTAGATGCTCTTCTCATCCCTACCATTTAGGAAATTCCATGGGTCTTTGGAGATCTTGTACCCAGAACAAGTGATGGAAATCAAATATCCATTTCTTGTCATATCACAATGTCACAGTGCCAGAGGACTCAGCCCTTGTCTCAGAGCAAGGGACAAGGGAATGTCCTTCCCTTCTATAGGGAATATAGAAGGCTCACTTCTATCTAGAACTTCCTTCTGGTGCTCAGCTGGGGTTGTGCTGAGTCAGCCTCTCACGTTGGCCTCCCAAATAGCCCACCTGCTCCTTCATCAATCTTTCGCCCATCCAGCCCTCCCCCATCAGAGAGGTCTGGTTCTCACTTTTAATCCTCATAGATCTGTTACTTAACTGCATGCCAGGTACTCTGCTGGTTGCAGAGCAGCTCTCAATTCTAGTTGGGACCAACAGAATCACTGCACTTCATTTGGCTGCTAGAGACCTGACTTAGATGTCTGAGCTTTCCTAGTGGGTGTCCAGCTGCCACCTGGATGTCTCCGTTGATGTGAACCCTCTACAGATAACCACGTGCCATGGAGGGGGCGCCCTCGAGGAGGGCCCAATGTGCATGCCTTCCTTTACAATTCCAGCTGCTTTCTGTTCTTCCAGTTTCAGAAGGAAAGAGCCAGCTGGTCCCTCCTTGTAATAAATGCTTCTGTGTGTTTGAAGACAGTAGTTAAGTCATTCTTGAGCTTTCTCATCTCCAAACTAAACAATCCTGGCCCCTGTAACCTTTCTTGGCAAATCTGAAGGCCCATATGCAGAGAGAAAGCAAAACAAAACCATCTGATGGGGGAGGCCTCCTATGTCCAAGCCAGACTGCGTTTGGAAACTCGGTCTTTAATTACATGTAAATTCAGTAGCTTCTAGCATCTCAGCCAGTGAGAGACCAGGTGCTCATCAAGCCCCCTCATGCGTTTGGCTGCCAGGCTGTCAGCGCCTGGCTGAGGCTGGCATTTCTTCTGTGTTCAGATGCAGTGGGAGGATGAAAAGGTACATCACCCAGGGATGAGCCAGGAATACAGACTGCTGAAGCTTCCTGCCTCAAGTCCCTAGGATTCCTGGAGAGTCAGGCAGCCTGCTAGGAAGGCTGCCCTCTGACCCCACAGAAGAAGACCGGTTTCCTGGGAACTGTAAGTGGAATTGGTAACCTTAACTTGTCAGCTCTCCTGAGACTTCCTGCTGCTTCTAAATGGGAGAGGCTGACTGTGGGTCCTTCCCTTGGTGGTTTTCTGGGGGTACCTTTCCCAGGAATTACTAGGTGTCTTGGGAGATCCCAGGTTGGTGTCTCCTGACCTTAGCTTTTGCTGGCTGTGGACCAATTGTCCTTTTGGTCTCTGGGGCCTCTTTTTTCCTTCAAAGCCCAGTGTTTGCAGGTCAGGCCCAGCTTCCAGGACACGAGTCATACTGCAGGCTCATACCATCACCTAATAAATTCAACACATTTTTCTAAATAAATAAAAAGTTATTTGGATGGTGGCGATATTCTGTGTCCTTCTCATTACACCTGGAAGTGGATGTGGACGGGAGGGTCCATTAGGGCATCCCTCTGTCTGTCTGTGCTGTTCTTCCTGCTGGCTGCTCAGGCTGTGGGCCCCTGGTTTTGCAGTAACAAAATTTACCCATTTAAAGCATTCAGTAGGTTTTTAAAGTTTCCAAAATCACTGCAGATGGTGACTGCAGCCATGAAATTAAAAGACGCTTACTCCTTGGAAGGAAAGTTATGACCAACCTAGATAGTATATTCAAAAGCAGAGACCTTACTTTGCCGACTAAGGTCCGTCTAGTCAAGGCTATGGTTTTTCCTGTGGTCATGTATGGATGTGAGAGTTGGACTGTTAAGAAGGCTGAGCGCCGAAGAATTGATGCTTTTGAACTGTGGTGTTGGAGAAGACTCTTGAGAGTCCCTTGGACTGCAAGGAGATCCAACCAGTCCATTCTGAAGGAGATCAACCCTGGGATTTCTTTGGAAGGAATGATGCTAAAACTGAAGCTCCAGTACTTTGGGCACCTTATGCAAAGAGTCATTGGAAAGACCCTGATGCTGGGAGGGATTGGGGGCAGAAGGAGAAGGGGACGACAGAGGATGAGATGGCTGGATGGCATCACAGACTCAATGGACGTGAGTCTGAGTGAACTCCGGGAGTTGGTGATGGACAGGGAGGCCTGGCGTACTGCGATTCATGGAGTCGCAAAGAGTCGGACACGACTGCGCGACTGAACTGAACTGAACTGAACTGATAGTTGATTTACAATGTTAAATGTACAATGTGTTAATTTCTGCTTATAGCAAAGTGATTATTATATATATATGTATATATGTATTTTTTCACACTTTTCCAAAATGGTTTATCACAGGATATTGAATATACTTCCCTGTCCTGTACAGTAGGACCTTGCTATTTATCTATCCTGTACATAATACTTTGCATCTGGAAGAACTCGAGTGTTTTCACAGTTGCGCGCTCATCACCATGGTAACTGTAGAACATGTTCATCACCCCAAAGTGGAACCTTGTGACCATTTGCAGTGACTCCCCTCTTGGGCAACCATGAGTCTGCCTTCTGTCTCTACAGATTTGCCTGTGCTTGTCATTTCATGTAGATGGAATCATACAACATGTGGCCTTTTGTGACTGGCTTCCAAGACACAATGTCTTCAAAGTTCATCCAAGTTAATGATATTCCATTGTCTGGAGATACTACATGCTGTTTATCCCTTCATCAGATGGTAGACATCTCATGGGCACATTTTGTGTGAAAAGGTGTTCAAGTCTCTTAGATATATACCTCACAGTGGAATTACTGGGCCATTTGGTAACTCTGTTTCAAGGACGCACCCACTGTTTTCCAAAGTATCTACAGCATTCTACATCCCCACCAACAATGCATGAGAGCTCCAATTCCCCCCAAATCTTTACCAATACCCTTTATTGTCCGTCTTTTTTATTCTAGCACTCCTAGCAGGTGTGAAGTGGGTTTTGGTTTGCATTTCCCTAAGAACTAATGACAAACAGTGTATTAAAAAGCAGAGACATTATTTTTCTGACAAAGTCTGTATTGTCAAAGCTATGGTTTTTCCAGTAGTCGTGTATGGATGTGAGAGCTGGACCACTAAGAAGGCTGAGTACCAAAGAATTGATACTTTTGAACTGTGGGGCTGGAGAAGACTCTTGAGAGAGTCCCTTGGACCGCAATGAGATTAAACCAGTCAATCCTAAAGGAAATCAATCCTGAATATTCATTGGAAGGACTGATTCTGAAGCTGAAGCTCCAATACTTTGGCAATCTGATGTGAAGAGCCAACACTTTGCAAAAGACTCTGATGCTGGGAAAGATTGAAGGAAGGGGGTGACAGAAGATGAGATGGTTGGATGCCATCACCAACTCAATGGACATGAGTTTGAGCAAGCTCCAGAAGATAGTAATGGACAAAGTAGCCTAGCGTGCTGTAATTCATGGGCTCGCAAAGAGTAGGACACGACTGAACAACTGAACAACAACAAAGAGCTAATGATATGGAGCATCTTTTCCTGGGTTTTGGAATCTTTGATATATAGATTGCATGTGAATCTTCCACAGAGGAGAGTAGGCAGCCGCTCCTTATGCATGGGACCACAGCTCATCCTCGCACAGGGCAGCTCCTGGAATGTGAGCTTTCAGTCCACAACTAGAATGCACTGCTCCAATGCTGTCTGCGTGCAACAATGCGAATTTGGGGAACACCTTTAGGGTATTATTTTTATAAGCTTTTCTCAAAGTAGAAAATCCTTAACTCTTTGCCCTTTTACATGGAACTTTGTCAAGGGTAATTTTGGCTAAAACAAACAGGGAAAAGAAGTGACTTCCCTGGCAGTCCAGTGATTAAGACTTTGCCTTCTCCTGCAGGGAGTGTGGGTTCGATCCCTGGTTGAGGAACAAAGATCCCACATGCCTCGTCGTGGCCAAAAAAAAAAAAAAAAAAACCCACATAAAACACAAGCAATACTGTAACAAATTCAATAAAGACTTTTAAAATGGTCCCCACCCCACCAAAAAAAATCTTTAAAAAAAAAGGAAGGGCTCCCCTGGTAAAAATCCACCTGCCAATGCAGGAGACGTGGGATCAGTCCCTCGTCTAGGAAGATCACGCTGCAGAGCAACGAAGCCCTGCACCACAACCACTGAAGCCTTGGTCCAGAGCCTGGGCGCTGCAGCTACTGAAGCCCGCAACAGCTAGAGGCTGTGCTCCACAGCAGGAGAAGGCCCCGCGCGGAGAAGTGCTCACACCTGACTTAGAGAGTAGCCCCTGCCAGCTGCGACTGCAGAAAGCCCGAGCAGCAACGAAGACCCAGCACAGCCAAAAATAAGTAAATAATTTTTTTAAGGGAAAAGGAGGCTAAAATCTATCTCCTTGAACAATTATACAATGTCTGTTGTTTGATGGAGAGGGTTGAGGAAGTTGGACCCCCTGTGTCCCTTCTCGTGGCCGCCAGTGGCCAACTCCACAAGATGGTCCTCATGCTTCTGCTTCTGAAATGGTTCGGGCACAGCTGGAGACATGGCAAGGGGCATCTCGGTGGTGCAGAGTTGTCTCAGCTTGACTGGGACTCCAGGTTCCCAGCGGTCACTGCACGGAGACTTGGAGGCACACCAGTCCCAGCTCTGTCCCAACATGGGTAGTGACGAGATCCTGGGTGTCCTGGGCTTTACAAGCCAAGCAGACCCAAGTGCTGGAGAAGCAGCAGCCATCTGCTGGTCTGTCCATTATTCTGGAGTCTTCTCAGGAGCATCTTTTCTTTGTGAACCATGACCTCAGCTGACCCTGTAAGGGTCCATGCCTCTGATTTCCCGGGGTGTCTCTGCTGATCCTGTGATGATGGGCTTTGATTCTCTATGGCAACCCACTCCAGTGTTCTTGCCTGGAGAATCCCAGGGACGCGGGAGCCTGGTGGGCTGCCATCTGTGAGGTCACACAGAGTCGGACACGACTGAAGCGACTCAGCAGCAGCAGCGCCTCCCTGAAGCCCAGTGTGGTCTCCAGACACGGTGCCCATCTTTCCCCACTGTCGACCTGCCTCACAAGCCAGGCATGACCTCTCATCTGAGCCCCATGAGAGCTGAAGTTTTCTCCTCAATATAATTCAAATGTGTCCCTTCTTTGGACATCCAAAACCATGATAGGGGATTTTTTTTTTTTTTTTAGTAGAGAGCTAGGGATGAAAAGGGGGACATTTGAGTTCTTAAATTTTATAGGTACACCCTCGGCTGAACTTACAGGTGACTGGTTTTTTCATAAGCTGCTGTATAACTGTCTTCCTCATCTTCCTTGTGGAGGCAATGACACCTACTTCTGTGGTGATTTTCTTGAGGCACTTTTCATCACGTCTATCCTCGCCCTCTGAAAAATCAGCGTAATTGGTCAAGCTGGGTTGTCCAGGCCACACTCTTGGTCTCCTGAGTCAGGGTCGCCCTCTTTCTTTCTTATCTGTGCCCGGGCAGGAGCGGCCCTCAACGCTCCCACTCCCTCCAGCCTCACTGCCTAAAGGGACACATGACCCTCCAGGATATGGGGACAGGCATAGCCCAGAAACCTCACAAGCCCTGCATTCTTTCATAAAGCAAATTATAAAAATTCTTAATTTACTTTATGATTGATGTTGGTTATTGCTGTAGTGGGGTTGGTGTCAAGACAGGCATGACCAACGGGACAGAGTTAGGAATACAGAAATAGAGCCACACTTACATGACCGATTTTTTTCTGGCAAAGGCACCAAGGAAATTCAGTGTAGAAAGTATGATCTTCAACAAGTGGTGCTAGAAAAAATGGGTAGCCATAAGCAAAAAACAAACAAACAAACAAACAAAAACCTAATCATTACTGGACATTATATGAAGAATCAACTCAAAACAGGTTATGGATAGACATGAATGTAAGCGCTAAGGCTGCGGAACTCCTAGAAGGAAACGTATGATATATCTTAGTTACCTCGGTTTGGGCACCAATTTGTTAAATTCTACATATAAAGTATAAATCAGAAAAGAAATAATCTATTGACTGGACTTTATCAAAATTAAAAAAATAAGCTTTTGCCCTTCATAAGACACATAAGAAAATGAAAAGGAAAGCCGCAGACTGGGATATTTGCAAAAGATACACACGACAAAAGACTTGTACTAAAATTTGTAAATAAGTTATTTATGAGAAGACAACGTAATTTTTTTAAATGGTCAAAAGACCTGAAAAAAAAAAAAAACTTCACCAAAGAATGTATAGAGCTGGAAAATAAACACATGAGAGGAGGCTCAACACCATTAGTCACTAGGGAAATGCAAATCACAACCACAATGAGATACCACGAACCCACTTGAGTGGATAAAATGAAAAAGACTGACCATACCAAATGTTTGCAAGGGTGTGAAGCAATTGGAACAGTCACTCACTGCCGGTGGGAATGGAAAATTGTATGACCACTTTGAAGAGCATTTTGTCAGTTTTTTTTTTTAAGTTAAAAATATATCTACCATGTGACTCAGCTATTCCATCTCTGTTTATTTACACTCCACCGAAAAAAAAGAGAGAGCCTATGTTCACAATGTTCATAATCGCTTTATTTGAAATTATCAAAAATGGAAAGCAGTCCAGGAGAATCCCAGAGAATGAACAGATTAACAACTTTTGACATATCCGTACGATAGAATGATACCAATAAAGAAAAGGAACAATTGATGTACACAAAAGCATGATTGAATCTCAAAATAATTATGCTAAGTAAGAAAAAAGGCAATAAAAAGTAGATACTATGATTCTAGTTGTATAAAATTATAGAAAGCACAGCTGATCTACAGTAAGAGAAAGCAGATTGGCGGCTGCATTTTGGGTGGAGGGAGTTAGAAACCTGGAAGGACTACAAAGTGACAGAAGGAAGTGTTTGAGGGTGATCTATATGTGTTCATTATCTTAATTGTGTGACAGTTTCAGAGATGTACAAATATGCCCAAACCATTCAAGTGTGCACTTTAATTATATAAGGTTTATTAAGTGGCAATTACACTTCGATAAAGTTGCCACCAATAAAAAGAAAAAAAAGAGCCCTTATCTTCCAGAGATAGACATTGAATGTTTTGCAAACAAAGTTATCTAAGTACTGAAATTTCAAGAAATATAGGAAGGGGTGTGAAGCAGGTGGTAGATACACAGTGACATAGCAGACGGACCACCAAATGACGAGGCTGAGGATGGGCTCGTTCGCATGTGTGTTTGAAACACCACATTCAAAAAAATGCCCACTGGAAAATGTGACTTTTACCCTAAGAATGCGGGGTAGCTTTCTTTGGCTTTGTTTCTTTCTTTAGTCAGAAACCTCATTAGCTTTTATTTAGTTTAATAAAAATGTGTAGGAGTGACACGGTCCAAATGAATTGGCTAAAATTGATGTGAAACAATTAATAATTAATCAAGGCAGGTCTTTAGGCAGGATGGATTTTGTCAAAGAAGACAAAATCTTCTTTGCAGAGAAGATCTTCAATGAGAGGGGATGAGATTGCTGAGAGGCCACCCTTTTATGGCAGTTTACAGATTGATAGAATGCACGTGCAGGGCGGTGTGAAATAATGGAGAAATATGGATAGAGAACCGCAAAGGCTTCCTCGGTACCTAGCTCCCTGGGAGAAGCATCAGTATCCCAACCCCCCGCTACTGCAGGATCAGCTTTGCGGCCCAGAGTGGAGGGAAAATTCCAAGCCTGCTAACAATTAGGACAGTGCTCCTCTAATAAAAGGGCCTGTCCATGAAGTCTTCTGGACTGCCTGGTGAGCTCCCACGTTAAATTCTCAGAGGCTTTTTCTATCTGTGAGGGGTTGAGAACTTGTAACTAAGTAGAAGCTTCCAGAAGGGCTTTGGGCTGTTTGATGGGTATCCAGGGTAGGGAGTGGAGACCAAGGCACACTACTGCCTCAGAGTCTGTGACAGCAGCTGAAGAAAGGGGGTCAGAAAAGGTATACTGGTCTCTTGACTCTGCTCAAACCCACAGAAGTTTGCTTATATGGACCAGGCATATTGTTAAGGTTATCTGACATGTGTTGATATAATTTAAGTTTTTAATTTTATTTATGTTGTTTAGTGGCTGAGTCATGTCCGACTCTACAACCCCACGGACTGTAGCTCTCCAGGCTTCTTTGTCCTGAGATTTTCCAGGCGAGAATACTGGAGTGGGTTGCCATTTCCTACTCCAGGGGATCTTCCAAACCCAGGGATCAAAACGGCGTCTCCTGCAGTTCTCTTACGCTGCAGGCAGATTCTTTACTGTTGAACCACTGGAGAAGCCCCTGGATTTGCCCTGTGTCCCAGCAGTTCCACTCTTGCATATATAAGAGAACTGAAGACCTATCCACACGAACTCTGGTGCGTGGATATTCATAGCATATTCTTTATGATAATGTCCATCAACTGGTACATGAATAACACAATTATGGGACTCAACATTCAACTATAGAAAGGAATGAAGCATTAATGCATGCTAAAGCATGGATGAGCTTTGAAAGCACACCGCTGAGTGAAAGAAACTGGTTTCAAAAGTCCATATAATTTATGTTTCCGTTTATACGATATGCCTAGACAGACAAATCCACAGAGACGGAAAGCAGATAAATGGTTGTCAGGAGCTGAAGGAGACAGAGATGCAGAGGAGCTGATGGGACTGGGTGTCTTTGGGGAGTTATGCAAATGTTCCAGAATGAGATAGTGGTGATGGTTGCATGTGTGTGTGTGTGTGTGTGTTAGCCGCTCAGTCATGTCTGACTGTTTGCGACCCCAAGCACTGTAGCTTGTCAGGTTCTTTTGTCCATGGGATTCTCCAGGCAAGAATACTAGCGTGGGTAACCATACCTTCCTCCAGGGGATCTTCCCAACCCAGGTATCAAACCCAGGTCTCCCGCACTGTGGGCAAATTCTTTACCATCTGAGCCACAGAGAAGCCCTGGTTGCATAGCCTTGTGAATATACTAAAAGTCACTGAACCGCACATATTAATGGGGTTAATTTTATGATATGGAAAGTGAAAGTGAAAGTCGCTCAGTCGTGTCCAACTCTTTGCAACCTCATGGACTGTACAGTCCATGGAATTCTCCAGGCCAGAATACTGGAGTGGGTAGCCTTTCCCTTCTCCAGGGGATCTTCCCAACCCAGAGATCAAACCCAGGTCTCAGCATTGCAGGCAGATACTTTACCAGATGAGCCACATGGGAAGCCCAAGAATACTGGAGTGGGTAGCCTACCCCTTCTCCAGCAGATCTCCCCAACCTAAGAACTGAACCGGCATTCCTGCATTGCAGGTGAATTCTTTACCAGCTGAGCTATCAGGGAAGCCCATGATATGTAAACTATATCACAGTTTTCTAAAAAGGTAATGCGATCTAATGATTCAAATTTCAAGACACAAAAGAGTCTGCAAAGACAAGTCTGCTTTCTTCCTCTGGGAGCAGCTACCATATTGCCCCTGCAACCCTTAAGATCCATGTTGATCAAGGAATCAGTTTTCTATTGTTTGTGATGTTTTCTTATGCACAACTTTTTTTTATTATACTCACTGCTTTCCAGTTTGCTTTTTCCTTGGTTACAATCGACTAGTCCCTTTTTTTTTAATTTTTCATTGCAGTATAGCTGCTTTACAATGTTGTGTTAGTTTCTGCTGTGCAACAAAATGAATCAGCTGTATGTATACATATATCCCGTCTCTCTGAGCCTCCCTCCTACTCCCCAATCCTACCCCTCTAAGTCATCAAAGAGCACCTAGCTGAACTCCTTGTGCTATACAACAGCTTCGCGCCAGCTAGCTACTTAATACACGTGTGTGCTAAGTTGCTTCAGTCATGTCCGACTCTGTGAGACGCTATGGACTGTAGCCTGTTAGGGTCCTCTGTCCATGGAATTCTCCAGATGAGAACACTGGAGTGGGCTTCCATGCCGTCCTTCAGGGGACATTCCTGACCCAGGGATCGAACCTGCAGCTCTTATGTCTATTGCATTGGCAGGCAGATGCTTTACCACCAGCGCCACCTGGGAAGCCCATTTAATACATGGTAGTGTATATATGCAGCTTCCCTGGTGGCTCAGATGGTAAAGAACCCGCCTGCAATGCCAGAGACCTGGGTTCACAAACCAGCACAGCACACAGTGTATATATGTCAATGCCAACTCTCCCAATTTGCCCTGCTCTCTCCTTCCTTAATTAGACATACTGGGACAATCTGCTGCAGGTGTCTATGTCCTGCAGATTAACATGAGATAGCCATCTATAATAATGGTGATGATTATATTGTATCACGAGCATCAGTAAATGTCTTTATCAAGCCCAGACCAGATTAAGGAGCTTGAATTAAATTTGGTCTCATCTGGGCTGATTGAATCTGGGTCTTGGCCAGGACATCCTGGGGCTTGCCTGGGATTTTGTTTTCAGCAGAGTTTGAGATTATATGATTTTTGGTGACAATGTGCACAGTCAAATGAGTCTTTACTCTTCAGAATATTTTTGTTCCTGAAGGCTTACGAGGGAACTGCCAAACTGAGTTTGGGCCTTGGGCCATAGTAAGCAAAGACCAAACACGCAATTGAGAGCCACCTTCAGCTGGCTACTTACAGTTACCTGGCCTGGATGCCTAGACCTCTCAGGCTAGGAGAGTTGGAACAGCAGGTACCATCACAAAGTTCCCTACTCACTCTCCCAGGGATCAGATTGCTAATATTGTGCTGGGTCCCTTAACATCTTTAAGGATTGAAGCCTTGGACTTCCCTGGTGGTCCAGTGGTAAAGAATTCGCCTGCTAACACAGAGGACACAGGTTTGATTCCTGGCTGGGGGACTAAGACCCCACATGCTGCAGGGCGACTGAATTCACCACAACTACTGAGCTCAAGCATTATAATGACTGAAACTCATTCACCCCAGAGCCCATGCCCTAGGGTGAAGCCACAGCAATGAGAAGCCCCTGCACCACAACTAGAGAGTAGCCCTGCTTGCCGCAACTAGAGAAGGTCCGTGAGCAGCAACGAAGACCTGGCACAACCAAAAACAAATCAAGAAATACATTGATCAATTTTTAAAAAAGAATTGAGGGGACTTCCCTGGTGGTCCAGTGGTTAAGGCTTCACCTTCTAATGCAGGGGGTACAGGTTCACTCCCTAGTCAGGGGTCTTGGGGCCAAAAATACCCAAAATGTTGTAACACATTCAATAAAGACTTTAAAAAAATGGCCACATTAAAAAGAAAAAATTGAGGTATTGTGGTCTGTTTTGTCCATTTGTTCATTAGTAGAGTAGAAATTTCTCTCTAAATAAAAAAAAACCAGTGAGCTTGAATGGGATTAGTTGTCCCCTCTGCAGTTTTGCTGCTGTTGGTCCTGAAAGTGCTTCTACACAGAGTCCCCGGATGTCCCATTCTTTATGAAGTTAGTAGGACACGTACCCTGAGTGGTTCTCTCATCACGGTTCCCAGTCACTTCCCAGGGATGATCTCTCCGTGACCTGATGCCACCTGTGTCGATAGTAAGCATGAGTGCAGGTCACTCTTGTTAGAGGTGATGAAGCCCCGCGGGTGAGGAATGCAGGACACCCTCCAGGGCTGGGCAAGAGGCATGGAAAGGGACAGGTCAAAGATGCTGTGAGGTTGTAAAGCTGGAGAGGCTGAGTCCATCAGGGAGGCACCAAATACTAAGAGAACCTGCTCCCCAGCTTTGTGAAGAGGATCCGTTGCAATGAGGTACCCACCGTGCTTAGAACAGTTGCTGCTCAAGAAATGTTGGCCTTAGCAGGTGAAGAGTAGAGTCAAACAGCTATTTGCAAAAATGGATGTCTGTTGAGGAAACTATTTTGCAGAAACCACAGGGGCCACCTGTCCTTGGATTAAGTAAGAGTTGGACTGTGAAGAAGGCTGAGCGCTGAAGAATTGATGCTTTTGAATTGTGGTGTTGGAGAAGACACTTGAGAGTCCCTTGGACTGAAAGGAGATCCAACCAGTCCATTCTGAAGGAGAACAGCCCTGGGATTTCTTTCGAAGGAATGATGCTAAAGCTGAAGCTCCAGTACTTTGGCCACCTCATGCGAAGAGTTGACTCATTGGAAAAGACCCTGATGCTGGGAGGGACTGGGGACAGGAGAAGAAGGGGACGATCGAGGATGAGATGGCTGGATGGCATCACAGACTCAATGGACGTGAGTCTGAGTGAACTCCGGGAGTTGGTGATGGACAGGGAGGCCTGGCGTGCTGCGATTCATGGGTCGCAAAGAGTCGGACACGACTGAGCGACTGAATGGAACTGAACGGAATGGAACGGAGGACCCAGGGCAACTACTGTTGGGGCTGTGACAAGGAATCCACAGGGAAGAAACCAGCAGCTCAGCGGCTGCGAGAAATGCCCACTTGAGGATAGAGAATCATGGTGGTGTGAACATGGCTTATTGGCGAGTGATTCTCAGAACTCTTGGAGAAGGAAATGGCAGCCCACTCCAGTATTCTTGCCTGGAGAACTCCATGGACAGAGGAGCCTGGTGGGCTACAGTCTGTGAGCCCACAAAGAGTTGGACATGGCTGAGCAACTAACTAACTCTCAGAACTCTAGAGTTCTTACCCATTAAGTGGGCATAATTATATTACCCAACTCATAAGATCACTGCAATAATGTTTGTAAAGGTGAGTCCCTTGCCTGACACAAAATGTTGTTTGTTGTTTAGGTGTTAAGTCGTGTCTGACTCTTTTGAGAGTTGTAACCCACCAGGCTCCTTTGTCCATGGGATTTCCCAGTCAAGAATATTGGAGTGGGTTGCCATTTGCTTCTTCACGACAAAACGAGCATGCAGTAAATGGTGGTAGGAGTGGAGGTGATGTTTCTCGGAAGATTTTATGAGACTCCTTTTAGGGCAGACTCAATCTGTTGGGCAGGTGTTTTGAGCTCATGTAGGTGGTGGGCTGCAGTCCATGGGGTCGCGAAGTCAGACACGACTGAGCGATGTCAATTTCACTTTTCACTTTCATGCATTGGAGAAGGAAATGGCAACCTACCCCAGTTTTCTTGCCTGGAGAATCCCAGGGACGGGGGAGCCTGGTGGGCTGCCGTCTATGGGGTCGCACAGAGTCGGACACGACTGAAGCGACTTAGCAGCAACAGCAGGTAAAAAGCAAGGGCTGGCATGTAGGCTTTAGAGAAGCAGAGAAGCTGCTGTAATTAAGAGAGGAGGGACTCAGTTTTCCTGGGTTGAGGATGGGAATTCCAGGAGGAGGAGCACCAAGGATGAAGTCTCAAAGACAAAGAACTGTGGGAAAGAAATTTATTCATTAGGGAATTGGGGGGGCTTTGAAGTCTGCCCCTTCCTTGAGTTAGTTCCTCAATATCATCTGTCAAGTCTATGCATCTCACTAAAAGTTTTGAAGAAGTGGACTCTTTGGTTATCTCGAAGAGAGGTTGAGTTCTGAGTTCAGTTGAGCAGGCTGAACCAGGCTGACCCACGGACACAAGATCCGGAAGCTAGGGAACGGCTGACACTTGGGGTATATTGTCATAGCTATGATCATGGCGAATCTAGAAGACGGATCAATGGTGGGGCCAGGAGATGCCCATGTGGACTAAGGGCATGGCTGGGGAGGTGGGGCAGGGAAGAAACCTAGTGACTGTATGTTCTTTGAACAACTCCCCAAAAGGAATCCAGGAAGAAGAAAGATGGTTTAAACCTCAGAGGAAGGACGAGGAACATGGGGGTCCAAGTTACACCAGGATGGAGGTCATGAGCCAAACAGCAAACAGACAGCCCCTCCCCCTGTCGTGGAGGTGACTGTGTCTGAGAATCTTGGTCTTGGGCTGTAACTGAGCAGGATCCTATGAGGTCTTCTAGAACAGCCACTTCCTCCATATCTTCTACTTTAGCTCCTCTCCAAAGGACCTAGAAACTATCTGATGCACATTTCCTGAGTTGTTTTATGATGCTAACACCATCACCCAAGGGAAGAAATTGACTACTTCATAATCGTGAGCACTAGCCTCCAGACTTACTGGCACCTAAGGATTGATAATGCTCACTCCCGTGACATGGCCCTATTATCTCGCCATCAACCAATCAGAGTTGTGCAGGAGCCATCACACACCCTGGGACGCCCCTCCCTCACCTGGCCTTTAAACATGCTTTGCTGAGGGGACTTCCTTGGCGGTCCAGTGGTTAAGACTTCACCTTCAAACACAGGAAATGTGGGTATGCGGGTTTGATCCCTGGTGGGGGAGCTAAGAAACCACATGCCTCTCAGCCAAAAAACCAAAGCCAAAACAAAACAGAGCAAAATTGTAACAAATTCAATAAAGACTTTAAAAAATTATTTATTAAAAAAAATAAAGACTGAAACATCACTTTGCTGAAATCCGTCAGGGAGTTTGGGCTTGTTGAGCGCTGGCTGTGGTTCGTACCCAGCAACAAATGCTGCACTTCCCTTCACTGCAATCTGGTGTCAGTAAATTGCTTTTACTGCGCGTGGGTGAGCCCACCCAAGTTTGGTTCAGTAACAGGGTGAGCAGGGACAACCTTGGACTCGCGTCAGGAGGCACCACATGCATAGACTGCACTTCTTTTTCTTGTGGTGGTCTTGGAAAGGGGCCACTTTCCTTAAGCCCTAGTGGCTGAACTAGTCCTTGCGCATTAATGATGTAAGGTAAGCTGGCCCTGATGCCTGAAGAATCAACTAGAACATAAACAGTTTAGGGAAGAGGTTCCAGGGATAAGAAGTGCTGGTGGGGTCTGATTGTCAGGTTTACGGTCCCGGATGAGAAGCATTATTGGGGCCTACTGCTAACCTGCCTCTTGAGAAATCTGTATGCAGGTCAGGAAGCAACAGTTAGAACTGGACATGGAACAACAGACTGGTTCCAAATAGGAAAGGGAGTACGTCAAGGCTGTATATTGTCACCCTGCTTATTTAACTTATATGCAGAGTACATCATGAGAAACGCTGGACTGGAAGAAACACAAGCTGGAATCAAGATTGCTGGGAGAAATATCAATAACCTCAGATATGCAGATGACACCACCTTTATGGCAGAAAGTGAAGAGGAGCTAAAAAGCCTCTTGTTGAAAGTGAAAGAGGAGAGTGAAAAAGTTGGCTTAAAGCTCAACATTCAGAAAACGAAGATCATGGCATCTGGTCCCATCACTTCATGGGAAATAGATGGGGAAACAGTAGAAACAGTGTCAGACTTTATTTTTATATGCAGAGTACATCATGAGAAACGCTGGACTGGAAGAAACACAAGCTGGAATCAAGATTGCTGGGAGAAATATCAATAACCTCAGATATGCAGATGACACCACCCTTATGGCAGAAAGTGAAGAGGAGCTAAAAAGCCTCTTGTTGAAAGTGAAAGAGGAGAGTGAAAAAGTTGGCTTAAAACTCAACATTCAGAAAATGAAGATCATGGCATCTGGCCCCATCACTTCATGGAAAATAGATGGGGAAGCAGTAGAAACAGTGTCAGACTCTATTTTTTTGGGGGGGAGGGGGGCTTCAAAATCACTGCAGATGGTGATTGCAGGCATGAATTAAAAGACACCTACTCCTTGGAAGGAAAGTTATGACCAACCTAGATAGTATATTCAAAAGCAGAGACATTACTTTGCCAACTAAGGTCCGTCTAGTCAAGGCTATGGTTTTTCCCGTGGTCATGTATAGATGTGAGTTGGACTGTGAAGAAAGCTGAGCACTGAAGAATTGATGCTTTTGAACTGTGGTGTTGGAGAAGACTCTTGAGAGACCCTTGGACTGCAAGGAGATCCAATCAGTCCATTCTGAAGGAGATCAGCCCTTGGATTTCTTTGGAAGGAATGATACTATAGCTGAAACTCCAGTACTTCGACCCCTTCATGAGAAGAGTTGACTCATTGGAAACAACTCTGATAATAGGAGGGATTGAGGCAGGAGGAGAAGGGGGCAACAGAGGATGAGATGGCTGGATGGCATCATTGACTCAATGGACATGAATCTGAGTGAACTCCGGGAGTTGGTGATGGACAGGGAGGCCTGGCGTGCTATGATTCATGGGATCTCAAAGAGTCAGACATGACTGAGTGACTGAACTGAACTGACTCAATTGATTCTGCTCAGTACTTCTGGCCTGTTTTTCAGCATGCAATCATTTTGTCCCAGAGATTTTTTTGAGGAATCAAGAAGTTCTGAGGCAATAAAGTAAAAGAATCAAAAGATCAAAGATCTCAACAGAAGCACACAGGCACACACATTACAAAAGACCATATGGCAAATTATATAGTTTACTCAAATAATTTGTTCTCTTGCCTATAAGATTACACATCCTCCCCAATTAACTTTGCTCTGCTATGTAATAGTAAAGTAAATGGCAGTTATTTATTATATGGAAGAAAAGAAAGCACTTCTCAGATGAAAGTGTATGAGTTCATTTCTATAATAAAAAGATAGATAATAATGAGGTATTTATATAGGTAAATATTTCAAAATGCATACTTTTAACATGGGGCACTATTACTTCAGAGATAGTGGAACTGGAGATGTGAAGTTAACATTATTAACATCTTCTTTTTTATTAATTTGGACTATTTAATTTCTTGAAATAAAACTACCTTTCTTTCATAATTAAAAATTCAATAAAATACAGGGGCATACAAACAAAGTGAGAATAAAATGAAATTTTTCATATTAAAATGACATTTGGCGAGTGACATGAACAATATTGAGGGAACAAATATACTCAAATACTGGCTCTGACTAATCACTTCTTCCCAAGCAGTAGCCAAGCAGAGCATATGAAAAAGTGTGTCAGTTTCTCTCCCTGTGAAAGAGAATTCTGATTTGTCTGATTTGGCTTAGTATCTCCCACCTAGTTCTCCAGGGAGATCCTTGTTTGCCAAAACATTTTAATTGATACTTTGTCAATTAAGTAAGAAAAGAAACAGAGTATAGATAAGGATTAAAGACAGATTAGGGTGAGGTGTATGGGTTTCCAGTGACTATAATATTTGATATGAGAAGTGTGAGGTCAACTGTATGATATGAGGAAAAAAGGAGGGAGGGTATTATTAAAAATCCTGCATTTACTTCAATATCAACTTCAAAATGTAGTAAATACACAAATAATTGAGTATTTAATTTAATCTTGAGTTAATTTAACCTTACTTTGGCTTTCAGATTAAAAAAAATTTTTTTTTAACATTACAATGGTACTCTGAAGAGAGACCATTTGAATCTTGGCTCTAAAGTTTTAAAAATAGCATTTTTCTTAGATTTGTCTCTGGCATAAATCATAATGTAGACAGCTTCTATTATGTGTTGTTTTAGTCAGTTTGAGGTGATGGATCTGCCTAACAAACAGCCCAACAATCCCAGTGACTCACAGTGAGAGCCTTACAATGGTCACGGGTATGGGAGTTGACTGGGGTGGCTGTTTTCCAGTCTGCAAGTCAGTTTCATATCTGTTTACATATCTTTCATTCTGAGACCTAGGCAAGATATTCTGATGATAGATGACAGAAGCCCAAAACCGCAAGCCAAACAAACCAGCCAGTTTAAAGCGTCTGATTAGATGCGGCACATACAGTATTCACTGGTCAAAGCAAATGATGAAAAAAGTGAAGTGAAAATGAAAGTCGCTCAGTCATGTCCGACTCTTTGCAGCCCCATGGACTATACAGTCCATGGAATTCTCCAGACCAGAACACTGGGAGAAAGGTATTTAGAAAGATGGTAATGATAAACCTGTATGCGAGATAGCAAAAGAGACACAGATGTATAGAACAGCTTTTTGGACTCTGTGGGAGAGGGAGAGGGTGGGATGATTTGGGAGAATGGTAGTGCAACATGTATGATATCATAAGTGAAACGAATCGCTGGTGTAGGTTCAATGCAGGATGCAGGATGCTTGGGACTGAGGCACGGGGATAATCCAGAGAGAAGGGGTGGGGCGGGAGGGGAGAGGTGGGGGTCGGGATTGGGA
>SJXQ01002568.1:30947-48663 GCA_006408695.1 Aepyceros melampus
AGGATGAGATGGCTGGATGGCATCACTAACTCAATGGACGTGAGTCTGAGTGAACTCTGGGAGTTGGTGATGGACAGGGAGGCCTAGTGTGCTGCGATTCATGGGGTCACAAAGAGTTGGACATGACTGAGCGACTGAAAGGAACGGAACGGTGTGCTGAGCATCACCCACTTGTTTCCACGTTGGAAATGCAGAATTCTTTCAACCCAATTAACAAATATTTATAAGTGCTGACTAGGGCTTCCCTCACAGCTCGGTCGGTAAAGAATCTGCCTGCAATGCAGGAGACCCGAGTCTGATTCCTGGGTCGGGAAGATCCCTTGGAGAAGGGAATGGCAACCCACTCCAGTATTCTTGCCTGGAGAATCCCATGAGCAGAGGAGCCTGGTGGGCTACAGTTCATGGGGTGCAAAGAGTCGGACACGACTGAGTGACTATACCACCACCATATAGTTGTAGGTCCCACATACAGAAAATGGTCTAAGATGCCTGGGATACGACCTTTCTCCTTCTTTTTACCTCCTTGTATTAAGGTTTATTTATAATTCCCTCACATTCCCAAGTGGCTCATGGGTAAAGAATCTGTCTGCCAGTGCAAGAGACACAGGTTCGATTCCTGGGTGGGGAAGATCCCCTGGAGGAGGATATGGCAACCCACTCCAGGATTCTTGCCTGGGAAATTTCGCAGACAGAGGAGCCTTTTTGGCTACAGTCCATAGGGTCACAAAGAGTTGGACAGGACAAGTGACTAAGCATGCACACAACATTAATTTTACCAAAGAGGCACTTGGTTTAGCCAAAAACAACACAAAACTGCATATACTCTTGTCAGTCTGAGACTGGAAAGCCAAACGTGACCTTCTATTATGATTTATTATACTTCCCCATCCCAGCCCCACTGGCCCAGGAAGAGAATCTGGTTGGCAGCTGTTTTTTCTCAGCAGTACCCTGACCACAATCTGAACTATATCCAATAACGCTGGTAAGATGATTTTAAATTACATTGTCTTTACCTTTGTTTTTCAAGGAGGCTGTGAAATCTCTGACCCTGGTCTTGCCTCATCATTTGGAAAAAGCCAGTTGTCCTCTTTGTAAAAAACCTCAAATTCTTACTGGATGCATGGATGAAATTTTAAGCAATAACGTTAAAGAACCTGCCTGCCAATGCAGGAGATATAAGAGACTCGGGTTCAATCCCTGGGTCATAAATGCCTTTTTATCAGATTGCAGAAGCTTTCTTCTATTTCTTATTTTCTAAGAGTTTTTATTATGAATGAGTGCTGAATGTTTTTTTGTACCACTGAAATAATTATATAATTTTCTCCATCATTCTGTTAACTGGCTAATTACACTGATCGATTTTTCTAATATTAACTCAACTTTCCGGTTCTGGTATGAAGTTTTCCTAAGTAGAAAAGTTGGCTTGAAGCTCAACATTCAGAAAACGAAGATCATGGCATCTGGCCCTATCACTTCATGGGAAATAGATGGGGAAACAGTAGAAACAGTGTCAGACTTTGTTTTTTTGGGCTCCAAAATCACTGCAGATGGTGACTGCAGCCATGAAATTAAAAGGCGCTTACTCCTTGGAAGAAAAGTTATGACCAACCTAGATAGTATATTCAAAAGCAGAGACATTACTTTGCCGACTAAGGTCCGTCTAGTCAAGGCTATGGTTTTTCCTGTGGTCATGTATGGATGTGAGAGTTGGACTGTGAAGAAGGCTGAGCGCAGAAGAATTGATGCTTTTGAACTGTGGTGTTGGAGAAGACTCTTGAGAGTCCCTTGGACTGCAAGGAGATCCAACCAGTCCATTCTGAAGGAGATCAACCCTGGGATTTCTTTGGAAGGAATGATGCTAAAACTGAAGCTCCAGTACTTTGGGCACCTTATGCGATTTTATATTAGAATTATGCTGACCTCATAAAACAAGTTTTGCCTCTTTTGTTCTCTGAAAGTTTGTGAAAGGTTTGCATTATTTCTCTCTTAAATGTTAGAATTAATGAAACTATCTTAAGCAAAGTTTTTGCGGAACATTTTTAAAATAAATTATTTTCCCTAAATACAGGGTTATTTAGATTTCTATTTTATCATATGAGAGTTATGGTAAGTTGCATTTTTCAAAGAATTGTCCATTTCATCTAAGTTGTCAAATTTGTTGGTTGGCATAAAGGTTTTTAAATAAGATTTTCTTACCGTTCTTTCAATATCCATAGCATTTCCAGTGTTGACCCTTCTTTTATTCTAATGTTGATAATTTTCATTCTCTCTCCTTTTTTGGTTGGTCTAACTAGAGCTGATCTTTTCAGTGAACCAACTTTTGGCCTAACTAATTTTCTTTATTCTTGATTTTTATGTCATCTATTTCTGTTCTTATTATCTCTTTACTTCTACTTACTTTAGGTTTACATTTTCTTCTTTCTTTACTCATTTTTTAGACTCTCAAGTTAGCACATGAATTCATTGTTTTTGACCTGTGTTCTTTTCTAATGTACATATGTAAAACTATGGGCTTCCCAGGTGGCGCTAGTCCGCCTGCCAATGCAGGAGACCAAAGCGACTTGTGCTTAATCCCTGAGTTGGGAAGATCCCTTGGAGCAGGAAATGGCACCTCACTCCAGGATTCTTGCCTGGAAAATCCCATGAGCAGAAGAGCCTGGAGGGTTACAGTCCATAGGGCCACAAAGAGTTGGATGCAGCTAAGCCACTGAGCACACACATACACACACGTGTAAGACTATAAATTTCCCTCTAAATTTTGCTTTAACTACAGTTCATGAATATTACTATGTTGTATTTTTATTACTATTTTGTTCAGAAGTTTTCCTAATTTTTCTTCGGGTTATTTAGAAGTATGTCATCTGATTCCCAAATATCTAGGGCCATCCTAGATTTCTTATTATTGATTTCTAATTTGACCCTATTGTGGACAGAGAAAATGCTCTGTGGGATTTCAATCTTATTCTGTTTATCAAGACTTATTTTGTGGCCTAACATATGGTTTCTCTTGACAAAAGTTCTGCAAGTATCTGGAAAGAATATGCATTCTTCAGATGCTGGGTGTAGAGTTCTATAATTATTAATGAGTCGAGGTGGTGATGCTTTTGAACAGATCGTCTGTGTCTTCACTGATTTTAGGCCTAGTTTTTCTATCAATGACCGAGGAGAGGTTAACATTTCCAACTATGGTGGTGGTATTTTCTACTTCTCTTTTTAACTCTGCCATTTTTGCTCTGGTATTTTGAAGCTCTGTCGTTAGACCCACATATTGTTAGCATTGTCGTATCTTCCTGTAGCATCAATGCCTGTCATTAGGACACGTCTCTCTCCATGTATGGTAGCACTCTTTACCCTGAAGTTAACTTCACCTGATACTGATATCGCCACTCCAATATTCTTATGCTTACTATTCTCATGGTATTTCTTTTTCCATTAATTCTCTCAATGAACTTGTTTTTTTTCTATTTAAAGTCTGCCTCTTATAGAAAATGTTTCTATCCATTCTGACAATCTCTGCTTCTCATGGGACTTTTTAGTGCATCAGCATTCAATGTAATTATTGATATTTTTTGGAGACAGGTCTTCCATTTTACTATTTATTTTCTGTTTGTAGCCTTTAATTTCCACTCTTATTTTCTTTTAAAATTATTTAATAGATTTTAAAATTACTTCTTAATGTATCTATTGACTTTTTAGCTTTACTTTTTTGCATTTTTTAACCATTTGCCTATAGATTACAATGTATTTCCTTTCCTTTTGCAATCTGTGAGAGTTAAGGTTGTACCACTTTACATAAACTGTAGAACCTGACAATCATATAGAGCCATTTACACTCAATCATTCTTTACACTATAAATTTCATAGTACTACATTTACATAATTATAAATCTCACAAGACAGCATTATAAATTTTTCTTTAAATAATCATATGTGCTTTAGATAAAGAGGAAAAAAAGTCTTTCTTACTTATCTTGAAATTCACCATTTCCAACAGTATCATTTCTTTTCAGCCAGAACTTTCTTTGTTTTTTTCTTACTGTGCAGTTCTCCTGGTGATGCATTGTCTTAGTTATCTGAATTGTTTTTAATTTGTTTTTATTCTTGAAGGATATTTTCACTGTGTATGAAATTCTGGGTTGACAATTCACTTCTTACAGCAATTTAAGGATGTTGTTTCACTGTCTCCTGGTCTCTGTTGTTTCTTAAAAAAAATTGTGCCCTGGGCCTCGGTTGCCGCATTTGGGATCTTCAGTTGCAGCACGCAAACTCTTGGTTGCGCCATGCAGGATCTAGTTCCCCGACCAGGGATTGAACCTAGCCCCCTGCAATGGGAGCACAGAGTCTTAGCCACTGGACTCTGGTGTTTCTGATAAGAAGTTAGCAGGAACTGCAAGAGAAGGTTGGTTCTGTTGCCCACAGGAGGTCGTGTCTACATACATATATGAATTCACTCACCAGAAACAATCTGTTATCTTTGCTGACAATGATGTGCAGCATTTAAAACTCTACAGTCAGACCCAGTTCTCAAAAATTTAGACCTCACTTAACTCTGGCCCAGTAAAGATTTTAGTTGGAAATTAAAGTTTTAGCCTAGGAGATATTTTCCAAAGATCTTTAAGGCTTATCAACGATGACAATGATAACAATAATGGTGAGCACGATAATAGCATCATCACCAATAGCTGCTCCAACCTATGATCCCATAGTATGTGATCACAGGTTCGCTCCATCATCTCAACAACCCATTCTGCAGATGAAGAAACAGACTCATCAGTGAAGTAAGTCCCAAAGAGAAAAAAACAAATATCGTAAATTAATGCATACATGTGGAATCTAGAAGAATGCTATAGACGAACTTATTTGCAAAGCAGAAATAGAGAGAGAGGAATGGATACCAAGGGGGGAAGAGGGGTGGACTGAGTTAAGAGAGTAATACTGACATATATACACTACTGTCTATGCTTTCTGGATGGCTCAGATGGTACAGAATCTGCACTCAGTTCAGGAGACTCAGGTTCGATCCCTGGGTCAGGAAGATTCCCTGGAGAAGGGAATAATTACCCACTCCAGTATTCTTGCCTGGAGAATTCCATGGACAGAGAAGCCCGGTAGGGTATGATCCATGTGGTTGCAAGAGTAGAACACGACTGAGCGATGAGACTTTCACTTCCTTCACTCTCACTGTGTGTAAGATGGATAACTAATGAAAACGCGCCTGATAGCACAAGGAACTATACTCAGGGCTTCATGGTGACCTAAATGGAAGGAAATCCAGAAAAGAGGGGACGAATGTGTACATGTGACTGATCACTTTGCTATACAGCAAGAAACTAACACAACATTGTAAAGCAACTGCTTCTGTTGTTTGTCGCTAAGTCGCGTCTGACTCTTTTGTGACCCCATGGACTGTAGCCAGCCAGGCTCCCCTGCCCACGGAGTTCTCCAGGCAAGAACACTGGAGTGGGCTGCCATTTCCTCCTCCAGGGGGTCTTCCTGGACCAGGAACTGCACCTGTGTCCCCTGCATTTCAGGCAGAATCTTTACCGCTGAGCCACCAGGGAAGCCCCCAAATCCTCGAATCACGGAAAGAAGCAGCAGCAGCAGACTCAGTGAGCATCTGATCTCTGCTCATGACTGATGGAGGCAGGATTCAGGCAGTGTGGCCCCCCCGTTTTTCCACTGCACCACAGTACCGGCCCTCTAGGCTGGGATGTTACCTCAGGCCAAAACCGCACGGTGACAGCCGTTTCCTCCAATGGGCCCGACCATGCTGTCTTTTTTTCTTTATTTCTCAATCTCACAAGGGACTTGTCTCATGACTCAGAGGTCCTGTGTTGTAGCTCTGAGAGTGGATTACCACCTGCAGGTGTCCTGGGCAGAGGACTTGAACCAGCTCCTTTCACTCTAACCCCAGATCTCAGCTGCTGGGTGAAAACCCCACTCTGAGACCCCAGCTGTAGCCCTGGGGGAAAGGGGAGAAAACGGCAGGGAGTCAGTTGGAAAGTGAAATAGCTGGCTTGCATGCGTGCTAAGTCATTCAGTCGTGTCTGACTCTTTGTGAGCCTATGGACTGTGGTCCTCCAGACTCCTCTGTCCGTGGAACTCTCCAGGCAAGAATACTGGAGTGGGCTGCTATGCCCTCCTCCAGGGAATCTTCCTGACCCAGGGATCGAACCCATGTCTCTTATGTCTTCTGCATTGGTGGGTGGGTTCTTTATCACTAGTGCCAGCTGGAAAGCCCCTAGAGCTGGCTCAAAACTCAACATTCAAGAAACTAAGACCATGGCATCTGGTCCCATCACTTCATGGCAAATAGAAGGGGGAAAAAGTGGAAGCAGTGACAGATTTTATTTTCTTGGGCTCCAAAATCACTGTGGACAGTGACCGCAGCCACGAAATCCAAAGATGCTTGTTCCTTGGAAGGAAAGCTACGACAAACCAAGACAGTGTATTAAAAAGCAAAGACATCACCTTGCCCACAAAGGTCCATCTAGTCACAGCTATGGTTTCCAGTAGTCATGTACAGATGAGAGAGAGCTGGACCATAAAGAAGGCTGAGCACCAAAGAATTGATGCTTTCAAACTGTGGTGCTAGAGAAGACTCATGAGAGTCCTTGGGACAGCAAGATCAAACCAGTCAGTCCTAAAAGAAATCAACCCTGAACACTCACTGGAAGGACTGTTGCCGAAGCTAAAGCTCCAGTACTTCAGCCACCTGATGTGAAGAGCCGATTAACTGAAAAAGACCCTGATACAGGGAAAGATTGAAGGCAAAAGGAGAAGGGGGTGGCAGAGGATGAGATAAGTGGATGGCATCACCAACTCAATGGATGTGAATTTGAGCAAATTCAGGAGAGAGTGAAGGTCAGAAGAGCCTGGCATGGGGTCACAGAGTTGAACACAACTTAGTGACTGAACAACCAGTCGGGTAAGCTTCGAGGTTTAGATGTGAAAGGTAGTTAGTTTACATGGCTGGAGTAACGCCTTCAGGGTCCTGGAGGCTGGTCAGAAACCCTGATTGTGCTGGAAACATCTGAGCTGCAAGCCCCCTCAGATATGACTGAGACAGGAGCTTTGGTAAACATGTCCCTGAAGAGCTTGCTCATTTCTTGGAAAAGGGATTTCCAGAGAGTTCTCAGAGCACATAAATAGCAGGGCCACACAGACAAAGGTAACCATTCAAGGAATAGAGAAGTATGTTCTCAAAACTTACACTCCAAGCCAGAGTTGTGGTTCAGAAAGGGGGTTTTATACTGTTGCTGTTGTTGCTTCACTGGCCTCAGAAAAGATGCGCTGGGCTGCTGTCAACAGACTCCAGACAGTGAGAAGGAGCGTGCCTCACGGCAGTGGGCAGAGACACAGGTGCAAAGGGCCCATCCCCGCCAGTCTTGGGGCGCCCTTAACAGAGCCCTGGCTTGAGTGAAGAGCATTTCTGTTTAGAAGCAAGCATGTGGGAGATGTTTCTATGTTACCAGTCATGACTTGTAATGCAGTTTTCTCCCCCTGCCTTCCAGCTGGGATTGCCATGCATGTTTGATGAACCAGGAATCTAAGTCTTGAGATGAACTCTCTCAGCTCTGAGCACGTCAACACCCAAAGTGACAGGGAGGGCCAGCGTGGCCGGGGGCCCTTGGAGGTGAAACCCTCAGACCCTCTCAGATCCCGTTGGATTCCTAGGTTAATTTCTGCACTTCCTCAACATCTACGCCAGGCTACCTCCCACTATACACCATATTCAGGGCCATGCCCCGCTGACAACCTGCTTATTTCCACTAATTGCTAATGGGAGCCAAAGTCAGAAGAGCAAAGAATCAGTCGAGTTTCTGGAATGTGTCATAGTCAAACTTCATCTCTCCAATGGGCTCCTTCCCAGGTGGCCATTCCTACTGTCTGGGAAGCCGGATCTCAGAGAAGAGAGAGGTGTGATGGGAGATGACCCTCCCTGTGCTCTTGGGCAGCCACTGAACCAGAAAATGTTCCTCCAGGGAAAGTCTCATTTGGGGAATGAAGAGGCTAAAATTCTTTATTTTGAAAACAGAGAACAATCTTCCTCACGCCCCTCTTCCTTCCAACCAGAGTATCGGCCCCTCGTTGCCAAATATGAAGCGTTAGTGAAATCTGAGAAGCATCTGGGTGATGATGAAAACCAGCTGGAGAATAGACTCTCGTCTGTGCACGATGAGTGTCTGAATGGTGGAGGCAGCTACTCCGCAGGGCAGAGACCAAGCCCTGCCCTCACCCACTGAACACCCTCCGTGCACAGGAGCTCGAAGCTCCTGATGGATGGACGAAGCCAGTGAGGAAGGAGCGAGAAGAGGAACGGAAAGAAACACAACATGGGCTTGCCATTCCCTATTGTCGAACTGTGGAGAGAACCAGCCTGCCTGCCTTCTACCACCTCCAACCACACACACACACACACACACACACTCACTCACTCACTCTGCACCTGGCCCCGTGGTCCCTGTTTGGAACCTGAAAGCCCCGCTGCCTCAGGTAGCGCTGAACTGGTCACCAAGTCATCTGAATATATAACACAGCAAGGAGCATGGGAAATCTAGGGGCATGATGATACCACCTCCAGGCAGGTGACGACAGGATGGGGACCCACGCTGAAGTCTGGGGCAGTGAGGCTCAGGCAAGGGCTGGACTGTGCTTCACTGACCTTGTGTGTGGTCTTCTCCTTCCCGGACAGCAGCTCATTCAAGGGATTTACAGGTTGGGTCTAATTAGATCTCTTGCTCATGTTCTAGATTGGAGGGATAGCATATGATGATTTTGTTGTGGTGGTGGTTTAGCGGCTAAGCAGCATCTGACTCTTTTGCAAATCCGTGGACTGTAACCCACCAGGCTCCTCTGCCCATGCAATTTCCTAGGCAAGAATATCAGAGTGGATAGCCATTTCTTTCTCCAGGGGATCTGCCTGACCCAGGGATTGAACCCGTGTCTCCTGCACTGGCAGGCAGATTCTTGCCACTGAGCCACCAGCGAGGCCTATGATGATTTTAAGATTAACTGTGTAGATAACTTTCTCAATCAGGAGTTTTCTAAGCAGTGCTTTGATCAACCTTTAAGAATGTCAAGAGAATAGCTACAAGTATCTATTTAACTGGTGAGAGAGTGACAAGTTCATATTTAAAATAAGACGTGAGTTTGGAAATGTTTTTTCTATTTTCCCATTCTTTACAGCGCTGATTCTTTACCGTCTGAGCCACCAGGGAAGCCCCTTAGTGACACTGTCAGCATCGAAAACTAACCTTCTCTGAGGATGTTGGAGCCAATGGTTCTTTCCCAGATATGACTCTGTGCTTCCAACTAAACTGTTCAAAATTATTAAGCAAATTGGTGTCCTCTGATGTAAAAAGCTTTATGAGAATTTCACTCTAAAGTAACTTCCTCTTCTGCAGTGAGTTCAGAAACCCAAGCAAACCTGGTCATAGATTTGAATATATCTCAAAAGCAACTGGGGCGTGGCTCAGTTGTTGACAAGCTCACTATGAAGCTGACCAGCACCTTAGCAAGTCTGGACCTGAGAGCTGGACCTCTTGAGCCCGGAAGGGCCAACAGAGGTGGGCTGAGACTCTGCAGGCCCAGGGGCCAGCAGGCTGTCCAAGGCTACAGAGCAGAGACCACTAGGCTGAGGCCCAACACAGCTCTTCTGACTCAAAGCCTCTTCCCAGGGCTTGCCCTTCCCCCTAAATATATGTGCCCCAAACTGTCACCAGATCGGGAAAGCACTGACTTTGTCTGAAATAAACACTACCCCACAGTACACCCAGTCATTATCAGATGGTCAGCTCTCCTCTAGGTCTTGTGGCTTTCTTGGGGTTTTCTCGGGTGTCTGTCTCCCAAATCTCTCCCCTTTCTTTTGATTATACTCACATAAACATTCAGCTCTGTAGCCGTTCTGCACTCGCAAACATCACTCAGGTTACCCATCGGGAGTGCCTGGTGGGGTCCCCGCTGCAGCTGCCTGTCAGCTGTTGTCCACGGTCATCCCCAGCCGCCCCCAGCATGTCCGGCGGCTCCGCCTTCTCCTCTCTCCCCCACTCCTCTCCTGGGAAGATCTCTGTGAGGATCCTGAGGGAGGAGACCTGAGGTCTAGATGGATGACATAATCCCCTTAAGTCCTACAAAAACAACCTTGTGGCTCCTGGCTCTCTCGGCCTCTCATTTTGGTGGCCTCGCGGCACCGGGCAGCGGGCCAGGGCGCCCAGCCCCTGCGCGGAGACTTGCTGAACTCCAGGAGCACCGGCCCTGCTGCAGCCCGCCCCCTCCCCAGCCCAGAACTCGGCCCGCAGAAACTTAGGGCAGGCCCCCGAGACAGGCCCTGAAACTCCCCTGTGCCCCCCAAAGTCCGCAACTGCTTAACCCCACACTGCTTCGTACTGACTTCCCCTTCCCCTCTGTGTGTTTTCACTGATGAGCTGACTTTATATAACTTGGTGTTAGACAGTGGTTCAGGTGCGGCTCTAGTTCTGGCAAAGAGCAGGCCCCATAGAAGGCTGAACGCCTATTATTCGGAATCACTTGAAAGAGAAGTGAGGTGTCTTGAAGACAAGATACTGAAGGGGGCTGAATCTGGGTAAACTCCAGGAGTTGGTGATGGACAAGGAGGCCTGGCGTGCTGCAGTCCATGAGGTTGCAAAGAGTCGGAAACGACCGAGCCACTGAACTGAACAGAAGAGGGAAAAAGTCCAAATATTCATAAGGAGTGGAAGGGATCAACAAATCACTGCATGGTCCCACAATGAAATACTTGTTATTCAGTTGCTAAGTCATGTCTGACTCTTTGCGACCCCATGGACTGTAGCACACCAGGTTCCCCTGTCTTCCACCATCTCACACAGCTGGCTGAAACTCATGTCCATTGAGTCAGTGATGTCATCCAACCATTTCATCCTCTGTCATTCCCTTCACCTCCTGCCTTCAATCTTTCCCAGCATCACGGTCTTTTCCAGTGAGTTGGCTCTTTGCATCAGGTGGCCAAAGTACTGGAGCTTCAACTTCAGCATCATCCTTCCAATGAATATTCAGGCTTGATTTCCTTTAGGATGGGCTGATTTGATATCCTTGCAGTCTAAGGGACTCTCAAGAGTCTTCTCCAACATCACAGTTTGAAAGCACCAATTCTTCAGCAGTCAGCCTTCTTTATGGTCCAACTGTCACGTCCAGCTTTGACTTGATGGACCTTTTTTGGCAAAGTGATGTCTCTGCTTTTTAATGCACTGTCTATGTTTTCATAGTTTTCCTTCCAAGGAGCAGGCATCTTTTAATAATGGTATAGATTTAGGTTTAGTTCTTTTGCCTCTGGGTCTCCAGTTACTCCAGCACTGTTTTTTGAAATGGTTCCTTTTGATCCATTGAATTTCCTTTCCACCTTTTGACAAAAATCAGTTGGCCAGGGCTTCCTGGTGGTCCAGTGGTTAAAAATTCACCTTGCAATGCAGGGGACACTTGTTTGATCCCTGGTCCAGGAAGATCCTGTATGCTGGGGAGCAACTAAGCCTGTGCCCCGCAACTACTGAGCCTGCGCTCTAGAGCCCACAAACCGCAAACTGCTGAGCCCGCAGGCAGCAACTACTGAAGCCGGAACACGCAGGGCCTGTGCTCTGTAACAAGGGGGGCCACTGCAGTGAGAAGCGCTGCTAGAGGAAGCCCATGAGCAGCAGCGAAGGCCCAGAGCAGCCAAACACAAGTGTCTTTTACAAACCAGTCACCCGTAGTTCTGCAGGTCTCTGTCTGGACTTTCTAACATTGATCTCTTCTGCCAATACCACCCTGATTCGGCCATCGTCACTATACAGTACTCCTTAATGTTAACTAGTTTTCTTCTTGCTTTATTCTTTTTCAGAATTGCCTTAGTTATTTTAGTTCTTTTGACTTTCCATATAAATTTGAGAATAATTGTATCTGTAGCTACAGAAAATGTTTCCGGTAATTTTATAGGAATTTTTAAAAAAACTGTAATATATATCAATTTAGGAATAATTGATATCTACTATGTTGAATGTTCTAACCCATAAATGTGATATGTCTTCCATTTATTTAGATCATCTTTGAGTTCTTGGATCAACATTGTATAGCTCTCAGCATACAAATCCTGTACATATTTTCCTAAATTTGCACCTATTTCTTTTTTCTTGTGTGTGTGTGTGCGATTATAAGCTGTCATATAATGTATTTTATTTTTTAAACATCACTTTTTTTGAATGCTTTATTTATTTATTTATTTGCAACACATGCAGCATGAGGGATCTCAGTTCCCTGACCAGGGATGGAACCCATGCCCCTGCAGTGGAAATGGAGAGCAGTCTTAACCACTGGACCTTGCATCCCCCATAAATATAGACATAAATATTGTTCATTGCTATTATATACACAAACAATTGATTTTTGTTATGCTAATCCTGTGCCCTTGCTGAAATCATTTATTAGTTCTAAGAGTTTTTTGGTAAATTCCTTAGTATTTTCTACACATGCCTTTAAGAAATCTGCACATAGACAGTTTTATTTCTTCTCTTCTGATCTGCATGCCTTTCATTTCCTTGTCTTGCTTTATTGCACTGGCTAGAACTTCTAGTACTATGTGAATTAACTTTGCCTTGTTTATGGTCTTGGTGGGGAAAGCATTTAGCTTTTCATGGTTAAATATGATGTTAGCTGTAAGTTTTTTACAGATGTTTTTATCGAGGAAATTTCTCTTTATTTCTATTCTTGAGAGTTATTGAATGGTGCGTGTCTTACCTGCATCAGTTGAAATGCTCATGTAATATTTCTTCTTTAACCACATAATGAAGTGGATTACATCTAGGAATCTGAACCAGTCTTGTATCCTGGGATAAAATTCACTTGGTCATGGAGCGTTATTCTTTTTTCATGCTGCTGAATTCCATTTGCTCATATTTCCTTAAGAATTGTTCTGTCTATATTAATTTGTACATTCTTTGTCTGGTTTTAGTATCAAGGCACTAGTGATCTCATAAAATTAATTAGGATAACACTGTAAAATCAATGTCACTTCCTCTTTAATTGTTTGATAGAATTGTGCAGTGAAACCCTTGAGCTTGAAAATTTCCTCCTATGGAGTTTCTAAATAATGAATTGAATTTCCTTAATAGTTATAAAGCTGTTTATAATATCTCCTTCATGTTGTTGAGTTATGGTAGTTTGTGCTTTTTAAGCTTACATTTTCATCTAAGTTGCCAAATGTATATATGCAGAGTTATTTATACTATTTTCTTATTAACATTTAATGTCTACAGGACATGTAGTGATTTTTGCTGCTTCATTCCTGATATTAGTAATTTGTGTCCTCTTTCCCTATTTTGTTCAGTCTTGCTAGAGGGTTGTTTCATGAATTTTATCTTGTTTCATGAGTTTTCTCTCTGTTTTTTGCTTGCTTTCATTTTCATTGTTTTCTGTTCATATATTTTTATTTTCTTCTTTTTGCTTGCTTTGGGATTATTATTGCTCTTCTTTTTCTAGTTTCCTGAGGTGATAGGCTAGATTATTGATTTGAAAATGTTCCTCTTGGGACTGACCAGTGGCTAAGACTCCATGCTTCCAATATGGGGGATATGGGTTCAATCCCTGGTTGGGAAACTCAGCAAAAAATAAAAATTAAGAAAATGTTCCTCTTTTCTAATGAAAGGATTAGCAGTATAAAATTTCTTCTCAGTATTGCTTTAAAAGTTCCACAAATGTTGATGCAACATATTTTCATTTTCATTCAGTTCAGTGTCTTTCCCTTGAAACTTCCTCTTTGACCTGTGGATTATTTGGAAGTAGTTGTTTAGTTTCTAAATATTTCAGAGTTTTCTGCTGTATTTCTGTTATTGATTTCTAGTTTGAGTCCATTGTAGTCAGAGAACACACTTCATGATTTCAATTATTTTACCTTTGCTGAGGTTTGTCTCATGGCTAAAGATATGATGTTTCTTGGTATATGACCTGAGAGCACAGGAGAAAAAAAAGTTTATTAGTCTGGGGCTATTTTATCAATACCAGTTAGATCCTGTTGGACGATAGTAGGATTTTTAAAAATATTTCTTTGCCCATGTCAAATCTTAGTTGCACGTGGTCAGAAGTTGCCATGCACAGGCTTAGTTGCTCCATAGGATGCGGGGTTTCAGTTCCCCAACCAGGGATCAAGCCCATGTTCCTTGCATTAGAAGGTGGATTCTTAACCACTGGACCACCAGGGAGGTACCTGATGGTGGTGTTGAGTTCTTCTCTATCCTTGCTGGTTTTCCACTGATTTTTCTATCAATTGTAGAGAGACAAGCACTGAAGTATCCAACTACAATGGTGACTGTATTTCTCTTTTCAGTTCTATTAGTTTTGCTTCACATATACTTCATTCTGTATTAAAAAGCAAAGACATCACTTTACTGAAAAAGGTCCATATAGTCAAAGCTATGGTCTTTCCAGTAGTCATGTATGGATGTGAGAGTTGGACCACAAAAAAGGTTGAGTGTTGAAGAATTGATGTCTTCAAAATGTGGTGCTGGAGAAGACTCTTAAGAGTCCCTTGGACAGCAAGGAGATCAAGGAGTCCGTCAAGGCTGTATATTGTCACCCTGCTTATTTAACTTATATGCAGAGTACATCATGAGAAACGCTGGGCTGGAAGAAGCACAAGCTGGAGTCAAGATTGCTGGGAGAAATATCAATAACCTCAGATATGCAGATGACACCATCCTTATGGCAGAAAGTGAAGAGGACCTATAAAGCCTCTTGATGAAAATGAAAGAGGAGAGTGAAAAAATTGGCTTAAAGCTCAACATTCAGAAAACGAAGATCATGGCATCTGGTCCCATCACTTTATGGGAAATAGATGGGGAAACAGCAAAAACAGTGTCAGACTTTATTTTTTGGGGCTCCAAAATCATTGCAGATGGTGATTGCAGCCATGAAATTAAATGACACTTACTCTTTGGAAGAAAAGTTATGACCAACCTAGATAGCATATTTAAAAGCAGAGACATTACTTTGTCAACAAAGGTCTGTCTAGTCAAGGCTATGGTTTTTCCAGTGGTCATGCATGGATGTGAGAGTTGGACTGTGAAGAAGGCTGAGTGCCGAAGAATTGATGCTTTTGAATGTGGTGTTGGAGAAGACTCTTGAGAGTCCCTTGAACTGCAAGAAGATCCAACCAGTCCACCCTAAAGGAGATCAGCCCTGGGATTTTTTTGGAGGGAATGATGCTGAAGCTGAAACTCCAGTACTTTGGCCACCTCATTCGAAGAGTTGACTCATTGGAAAAGACTCTGATGGTGGGAGGGATTAGGGGCAGGAGGAGAAGGGGGTGACAGAGGATGAGATGGCTGGATGGCATCACGGACTCAATGGACGTGAGTCTGAGTGAATTCCGGGAGTTGGTGATGGACAGGGAGGCCTGGTGTGCTGCGATTCATGGGGTCGCAAAGAGTCAGACACGACTGAGCCACTGAACTGAACTGAAGGGAAATCAACCCTGAATATTCACTGGAAGGACTGATGCTGAAGCTGAAGCTCCAATATTTTGGCCACCTGATGCAAAGAGCCAACTCATTGGAAAAGACCCTGATGCTGGGAAATATTGAGGGCAACAGAGGATGAGATGGTTGGATAGCATCACCAACTCAATGGACATGAGTTTGAGCAAACTCTGGGAGATAGTGGAGGACAGGGGAGCCTGGTGTGCTGCAGTTCATGGAGGCGCAAAGAGCCAGACACGACTTAGTGACTCAACAGCAACAACAGTCTTGTTTGCAGGTTGAACTCTGGGCCCTGAGGTATGTGAAGTATTGGCTGGACTGATGGGGGTGTAGGGGTGGGACACGCTGGGCAGGGGATATGGCTTTGAGGAATGAAACTACTCAGCTTCCCACAGTTCTAAAGCTGGCACTGAGGCAGCAGCCAGATGGGCCCGCAAGGTAAAGCGATCAGAGATTCATTCTCTGTTAACCAGAACTCCAAGACAAAAATAGCAGGGTGATTAGGGGAAAAGGCCGGACCCTGCACAGACCACATATTTCTCATTATGTGAGACCTCCCCAGTCACCCACGTGCAGAAAAGGCTCCGTGGAGACCAAAGAGGGAGCAACATCAACGGACGGCCTACGGCACCTTTTCAGCTGCATTGGGCTCAGAGCCACGTGTGCACGTGTGCAAGATCCTGAGCTACATCAAGTAGGGGCCATGCACCAGGCCAATCAGAACGACCCGCCAAAGCAAACCGGAAGAAACGCCCCATAAAGGTAATTCACCCTGCCCCGAGGCCAGCTCAGCAACTCAGGGATTTTCTGAGTCTGCCCATGTACGCTTTTCCCTCCTAATCAAGACTTTACTTGCTTCACTACTTTCCGTCTTTGCGGAAATTCGTTTCTGCAAAGCCAAGGGGCCAGGGCCCTTGTCACTGACCACTGGTCTAGTGGCTAGGATCTGCTGTTTTCGCCGCCACCACCCAGCCCAGTCTCTGGTTGGGAATCCAGGCCCCGCTCCAAGGCATTGCGGGTCAAGGCCACCTGAGAGTAGTACCATCGGGACTGTGGTCCTGACACTGGGCAGTGGCACCAGCCAGATCCCTGAGGCCTGGGGCGCTGGGCAGCTGGGTGGTATTTGGCCTTTGGTGTGAAGGCAGGCGTACCCACGTAGGCAGGAGAGCAGGGGAAGGATGGGTTGGAAATGTCACTCAGCAGGTGACGCCTGGCCCTGTGAGAGTGGCCAGGCCTGAAGTGCAGGAGGAAGCCTCAGAATGGAAGTTCAGGGCTGTTTCAATGTTTTACACCTTCCAGATGCCTTATTAGCATTTTAATAGGGCTTTCCAGTCCACAGCCCCCGGACTTGCTGAGGCACCCCAGGCTGCCTCTTCTGAGCTCTGAGAAGAAGATGGGAGTTGAAGTGGGTCAGAGGCTCCCCAGGGTTGATGCTGCCTCCAGGGCAGACAGGGAAAGTGAAGGCTGGAAAGGAACTTTAGGAGTGTGCAGAGTAGGAGTGCCTGTCATCCCCTGGGAGTGGCAGGAAAGACGGACTGGGCATCAGGAAGACAGAAGTAGATTAATTTTATTCTCTCATGGATGAATGACTATGTCTGCCCAGAAACAGAGGCAGGTTCCAGCGCTGTGACTGTGTTAATTGCCATCCGGGCAGGGACAAGGAGGAAGACACGGGCTGGGGTGGTGGGGGGGGGGAGTGCCTCAAAGCCCTTCTTTTCTCTGTGGGAGAAAAATTAATACTGGTGGTGGGAGAAGGAGTGGAAGCAGTGGTGGGGAGGGTGGCACGCACGTGTGTGTGTTATGTGTAGAAGTGAGGAGGAGCCCTTGGAATTGAGCCTGAGAATAGCTCTAAGTGGGTTTCCTGGGTGGTGGCAGTGGTAAAGAACCCACCTGCCAGGGCAGGAGACCTGAGACACGCGGACTTGATCCCTTCCCCTGCAGAAGGGAATGGCAACCCACTCCAGTATTCTTGCCTGGAGGATTCCATGGCCAGAGGAGCCTGGTGGGCTACAGACCCGTGGACTCGCACAGTCCGTGGAGTCAGACACGACTGAAGCAACTTAGCAGGCAGGCACAGCGCAGCCCTCAACAGTCTCACGTCCTCAACTCTGGCAACTTCAGAGTCTGGGGCTGACTCAGCCGATGCCATGGCCTCCTCCCCAGGTGAGCTCTGGGCCTCTCCCCCACCTCCCCCACCCTCCAGTGCCCCCAGCACTGCTCCACCTTTCAGTCCC
>SJXQ01002568.1:48875-120946 GCA_006408695.1 Aepyceros melampus
CTCATTCCCCGCGACCAACTGCTGCACCGCTTGGAGGTCCCGCCTCCGGGCCCGCCGCGTACTGCCCACTCTGTTGTGCAGGGCCAGTTTGGCGTTCAGGGCTTCTCATTTCTAGTCCTTCGCTCCATCATCTCTGAATCTTTCGCTCTCGTACTTTCCCATACCACCTGCCCAGGAAAGCGCCAAACCTCGAGAGCAATCCAGCTGGCTACGCCCAGGATGCGGAGGACCGGTGTAGAAACCACCCCGGTAGATAAGGGGCGGAGCTTGACTGGCTCATCCCTGCCGGACGGATACGCGGTGCGCAGGATACGCGGTGCGCAGGATACGCGGTGCGCAGGATACGCGGTGCGCAGTGCAGCGCTGCTTCTCCCCGAGGCCCCAGGCAGTCCCGCTCCAGGACTCTAGGTTCTCAGATGTGCTCACCCTTTCAGCAAAAAACCCCGCTCTCCACGCCTCTGGAACGAACTCTTCTCATGGCCCATTCCTGTGCAAAACCTCACTTCCCTCCTTCCTCTCTCTTCCAGCGGAATCTAAACCCTGGGGTCACATCCCTCTCCCTTTTCAGAACCAGCTACTCTCCCCATCAGCCTCCCTCTCACCACCTCCTTTTTTTTTAATTGGAGTATAATTATGATGTGTTAGTTTCTGCTGTATAAGAGCTGAATCAGCTATATGTATACATATATCCCCTCCCTCTTGAGGCTTCCTTCCACCCCCTCACTCCACCCATCCCGATCATCGCAGAGCACCAAGCTGAGCTCCCTGTGCCATACAGCAGCTTCCCGCTAGCTATTTATTTTACACAAGGTAGCGTATATATGCTTCCCTGGTGGCTCAGTGGTAAGAACCACCTACAAATGCAGGGTATGTAGGTTCAATCCCTAGGTCAAGAAGATCCTATGCAGAAGGAAGTGGCACCTCACTCCAGTATTCTTGCCTGGGAAATCCCATGGGCAGAGGAGCCTGGTGGGCTACAGTCCAGGGGGGTCACAAAGAGTCAGACCCCACTTGTCGACTAACAACAAGAGTATGTATATAACAATGGTACTCTCTAAATTCATCCCACTCGCTCCTTCCCCGACTGTGTCCACGAGTCTGGTTTCTACTTCTGTGACTCTATCCCTGCCCTGCAAATAAGTCCATCAGTAGCATTTTTCTAGAGTTCATATATCAGCCTCTACTTGAGAAACAGCTAGTGGGCGTAGAGCTCAGGGTTAAGGCATTGGCCTGCAGGAACACAGTCATTTACCAAATCTCTCTGAGACCAAAAAGCTGACATATTTAAAATCAATTTGCCAAGTGACCGATTCTGAAACTACCAACATCCACCCCCCCAATGTTTTTCTCTTAATTACTTAGAAAATGTGTCGTAATAAGTGTTGCATGTGTGCGTGCTAAGTTGCTTCAGTTACATCCTACTCTTTTCGACCCTAAGGACTGTAGCCTACCAGGCTCCTCTGTCCATGGGCGTCTCCAGGCAAGAATGCTGGAGTGGGTTTCCGTGCCCTCCTCCAGGGGGTCTTCCTGACCCAGGAATCGAACTCACATCTATTGCGTCTCCTGTACTGACAGGCAGGTTCTTCACCACGAGCGCCATAAGAAGTTTCAAATGTTGAATGATGCTTTTCAACATTTTGGCTGTTGTATTTTTTTCTAGTTTAGAAGTTTTATTTTTGGTTTCTCCACCACATTTTATATTGGATTTATGGATTTGTGATTCACATTTCTAAAGCTGACTACTTCTCAAAAGTTACTTGTAAAGGTTTTGATAATACATAAGCCTTTTTAAAAAATTTTAACCTTTGGTTTGCAGAGAAAACAGTTTGACCCTTCAAGTGTAATTTTACACCAATTTGCAACTTCTCTTTCTCTTTTTTTCAGTGGTTTGGCAGTCAGCCAAATAAAAGTTTCTTCTGCATGTTCAGTTCAGTTCAGTCAATCAGTCGTGTCCGACTCTTTGCGACCCCATGGACTGCAGCACACCAGGCCTCCCTGTCCATCACCCACTCCCAGAGCTTACTCAAACTCATGTTCATTGAGTAGTGACGCCATCCAACCATCTCATCCTCTGTTGTTCCCTTCTCCTCCCGCCTTCAATCTTTCCCAGCATCAGGGTCCTTTCAAATGAGTCAGTTCTTCGCATCAGGTGGCCAAAGTATTGGAGTTTCAGCTTCAGCATCAGTCCTTCCAATGAGTATTCAGGACTGATTTCCTTTAGGATGGACTGGCTGGATCTCCTTGCAGTCCAAGGGACTCTCAAGAATCTTCTCAAACACCACAGTTCAAAAGCATCAATTCTTCAGTGCTCAGCTTTCTTTATAGTCCAACTCTCACATCCATACATGACTACTGGAAAAACCATAGCTTTGACTAGACGGACCTTTGTTGGCAAAGTAATGTCTCTGCTTTCGAATATGCTGTCTAGGTTGGTCATAACTTTTCTTCCAAGGAGTAAGCATCTTTTAATTTCATGGCTGCAGTCACCATCTGCAGTGATTTTGGAGCCCCCCAAAATAAAATAAAATAGTTTTTCCACTGTTTCCCCATCTATTTCCCATGAAGTGATGGGACCAGATGCCATGATCTTAGTTTTCTGAATGTTGACTTTTAAGCCAACTTTTTCCACTGTCCTCTTTCACTTTCATCAAGAGGCTCTTAAGCTCTTCTTTGGTTTCTGCCATAAGGGTGGTGTCATCTGCATATTTCTCCCGGCAATCTTGATTCCATTTTGTGCTTCATCCCTCCCAGCGCTTCTCATGATGTACTCTGCATAGAAGTTAAATAAGCAGGGTGACAAGATACAGCCTTGACATACTCCTTTCCTGATTTGGAACCAGTCTGTTGTTCCATGTCCAGTTCTAACTGTTGCTTCCTGACCTGCATATAGGTTTCTCAAAAGGTAGGTCAGGTGGTCTGGTAGTCCCATCTCTTTCAGAATTTTCCAAAGTTTGTTGTGATCCACACAGTCAAAGGCTTTGGCATAGTCAATAAAGCAGAAGTAGATGTTTTTCTGGAACTCTTTTTTTCGATGATCCAACAGATGTTGGCAATTTGATCTCTGGTCCTTTGCCTTTTCTAAATCCAGTTTGAACATCTGGAAGTTCATGGTCCACGTACTGTTGAAGCCTGGCTTGTAGAATTTTGAGCATTACTTTACTAGCGTGTGAGATGTGTGCATGTTAATTTTCACATATCCATGACCACCTCCCCAATGGCAAAATCCCATAGTGGGAGCTATAGTTCAATATAGGCACAACTCTTTAACCTAGAGTTGACAGTAAATGCAGTTGAGGGAAAAATCCATCCATTGGATTTTTCCAGGCACTTCCAATGGAAGTGCCCTGGACTTTCCTAGGGTCCAGTGGTTAAAGAATCTGTCAGTGCAGGAGACATGGATTCCATCCCTGGTCTGGGAAGATCCCATATGCTGCAGAGCACCTCAACTACTAAAGCCCATGAGCTCCTGAGCCCACACTCCAGAAAAACAGAAGTCACCATAATGAGAAACTTGCACACAACTAGTGAGTAGCCCTCATCCACTTGCACACAGCAATAAAGACCCATTTATTTATTTTCGGGTGGCCAAAAAAAATAAATAAATAAAATTAAAAAAGAAGTGCCCTGCTCCTGAAATATGAAAACCCACATAAGACTGACCTTTATCAGAGCTGGATTGAGAAATCCATAGGAAAATATCTGGTAAAAACAGACCTGAAAACTTGCAAACCAAGCTAAATTACTAAACATAAATGAAAAAAAACAAACCAAACTTACAGGAAAATCTTCAGTATTGTATAAACCACAGCACACAAATTTCTATATTTTTAAAAGTAATTGACCAAAACAATTTTGAGGGAAACTCCAAGGATCACTCATCAGGGAAATGGGTTCTGCAACAAACTGATTTTCAAGAAATCAGTTTTCAGTTCATTGGACTTTGGGAAGCAGTGATTGGTTATTTGGCAAATTGACCTATTTTTTCAACCTCTCCATCTTCCCTGGGTCTTCTTCTCTGGAAGCCACACATCGGGTTACCTGGGGCTCCCATAACTGCTTCCTGTTACAGTCAATAAAATAGGCTGGAAAGGATGTGGCCACATCAGCCTTTAACCTAGTACTTTCACCCTCTTCTAGGCTTCCCTGGTGGCTTCCCTGGCGTAAAGAATCCGCCTGCAGTGCAGGATACCCGGGCTCAATCCCTGAGTCAGGCAGATCCCCTGGAGAAGGAAATGGCAACCCACTCTAGTATCCTTGCCTGGAGAATCCCATGGACGGAGGAGCCTGGCTGGCTGTGGTCCACGGGGTTGCAGAGTTGGCCATGACTGAGTGACTTTCACTTTGTACCCTTTTCTGCTTGATTCGCCCCCTCATTCACACTCTTAAGTCGTAGGACTGTTTTCTTCTCTTCTCCCCACATTGATCTAAGACTCCCAGCCCTAATTAAGCCCCCAGAACCCCACTCTCAAAAAGTACTTAGGTATGACCGACTTTTGCTGAGGTTTTAGGCCATCCGGCCAAGCAGGTAACTTCAGGTGGATTGCTAGCCAGCCCAGCTCTACCAATACCACCCGTTCTTCTCCAGGCATGCTGTGGGCTCCTCCCTTTTTCAGCCCTCCTTTTTGCTGTTCACACTTCCTCCCTCTCTCTGGTCCTTCTTCAATCACTCCTCTTGAGTTTTCTTGTAGAACACCACTCATCCATCCTGTTTACTACTTCCACACACGGACGGGAGACATTCGCCTTCCAGAACCAAAAAGGAAGCTGCTGTGAAAGAAACCTGACCCTTCCCTCACAAGAGAGAACAAGTGATGTCTATATATTGCAGTGGAAAGAAACCCTCTAGCCATCTCCATACACTGACATCTCCCACCTTGACACATCCTCTCTCATGATCTTGTATCCCCTCTCCACCCTCATCCTGATTTCCTTTCATAACCAAGCTTCCTAAGCCAGCTAGTGATACCATTTCTCCTTTGTCCCAACCAACAGACACTTCCTGATCTTTTTCTTTCCTAACACTCTTGCAACATTTGACAGAGTAGATACCTCCTTCCAGACCCTCTTTTTTGTCCATCTTTTCTGGCCTGGGCTTTTTAATCTCTTTTGCCCATCCCTTTCCCCTGTTATCATTTTAGAGGTCAGTGAGCCTAGCTTTGGCCTTAAGACTCACCTGTTCTATAAGCAGATCCTGGCTGGTCCCACCCACTCACAGACTTAACCACCTCTGCTATGCTGCTGTGGGGGTCTCAGGTCATTGTCCTGGACCACAGTCTTGATAGTTCAAGACAACACTTGGATGTCTCCTTGGGGTCTAGAAGGAAACACACACGAAGTGGACTTGTTCTCTTTCCCTCAAATATGTGTCCCTTGCCCAAACCAGGAAGTTCCCTTTCCCAGCATCACCAAATCCAAGTTGGGCAGCACCTCCACTTTAATGTCTCTGAAAGCCCCTTTGTCCTCCTCATTCTATTGCTCCTGGCTGGGCACAGGCAGTCATTACTCCCTTCTTGGGATAAGACCAGCTCTCTTGGCTTTCTGATCTTCTAATCTGCACCCAACATGGTGGCCAAAGGCATTTCCTTAATGCAAGGTTAGTCATACCCTCCCTCCTCTGGCTTGCCTCTATGAGGCTCGGAGCTTTCTTTTATTTTATTGTTATTTATTTATTCATTTTGGCCAGGTTAGCTGTCTGGCCTACTCTCCAGTTGCAGTGTGCAGGCTCTCATCATGGTAGCTTCTCTTGTTGTGGAAGACAGGTTCTAAGGGTGTGAACGCTCCAGTAGTTGTGGCATATGGGTTCAGGAGTTGCGGCTCCAGAGCGCAGGCCCAGGAGTTGCGGCTCATGGACTTAGTTGCTCCATGGCACGTGGGATCTTCCCAGACCAGGGATTGAACCTGTGTCTTCTGCATTGGCAGTTGGGTTCTTTACCACTGAGCCACCAGGAAAGCCCATATTTTTTTCAAAAGATTTTTTTTTTAGATGTGGATCATTTTTAAGGTCTTTATTGAATTTATTACAATATTGTTTCTGTTTTATGTCTTGGTGTTTTTATGTGAGATCTTACTTAGCACCCTGACCAGAGATTGAAGCCACACCCCTTGACTTGGAAGGAGAAGTCTTAACCACTGACTGCCAGAGAAGTCCCAATCTCAGAGATTTCAAGAGAACACTTCAAGATATGGGGCCTTTTGTAATTTAACATTCTCTCTCCAGCTCCAAAATTCAGCTTAGGCTCCTAGAAAACTTGCCTGATCCCATCCTGCAAGGTGTCCTGTAGAGCAGAACTCTCAGCTCACATTACTCTGATGAGGGTCTTCATTGTTTGTGAGCTTCTAGACAGCAGGCCTGGTCTGACTCAGTTTCGCCTCTCCAGAATCTAGCTCATGTAGGCATTCAAAAGTGTTTGATGAAGAGACCTGAAAAATCTTGGGCTTCTTGGCCCATGGTGTTTCAGTAGAGACTTTGACATTGTGCAGGAGGAAGAGACAGGGATCCCTATAGGGAAACCCAAAATTCCAAGTCACAGCTTGACTGGGAGACTTCTGAGGGCAAGGGCAATTGGAGGCAGTGCAGCTTTTCCTCCTAATTGCGTGCCTGTGCAGTCGTATCTGACTCTTTGTGACCCCATGGACTGTAGCCCACCAGGCTTCACTGTCCATGGGATTTCCCAGGCAAGAATACTGGAGTGGGTCACCATTTTCTCCTCCAGGGGATCTTCCCAGCCTCAGGATCGAACCCAGGTCTCCTGCATTGGCAGGCAGATTCTTTACCACAGAACCACCTGGGAAGCCCTTTCCTCCTAACTGGGAAGATGGAATTTCCATCATTCTGTTTTCCTGGGACTCTGCCCTGCAAAGTGAAGGTGGTTCATTTGGCAAGGTCTGTCCTGCTGTGCAGGCAGTCAGGGCGGCTTGGGCAGTGTAAAGGCACCACAGACATTTGCTGACTGCTCGCATGAAGTGCTTTTGGCGTAACCTCGAGGCAGGGGTGCATTTTTGAGCGCCCAAACCTCCCCTTCTGCCCTGTTATGCTTGACGTAGAGGGACTCCGGCCCCCTTGAGGATCGCCTTCTGAGCACTGAGAGGACAGCTTGGTGCCATGGTGGCAGTCCGAGGGGACACGTGGTTTGCAGCCTTCTTTGGTGAGGCCACAGTCCTTGAGGTGCTTTGCTGCTGGGCCACTCCTTCGGTGCCACTGACCTGTGACCAAACAGTCCAGGTAGATCAAATACTTTCCCAGACCAGTGGCCACTGGGCATCCCAGGTCGAGGTGCCATCAAGAGGGCAGCCAAGAAGCAGGCAGCACCTACCTAGTGCCCGAGTCCAATAGGCCGTTTCCTCAGACCAAAAGAGACGGGTGACTAATTCACCATGACAGGACAGAACCCTTGCCAATTCCTTCCTGAGCGGGGGGAGAGTCACTTCCAAGTAAGCATAAAGCTGAGTCTATAAAGCATGGCGCTCTTGGCATCAGTGCTCACAAGTGACAACCCTGCCAAAGCTCTGTGATGCATGGCGTGCCTGGCATCCATGGTGAGAGGCAATGAGCTTGCCAAAATGCTGTGAAAAATCACTTTGCAAGGTAGAGAGACTAAAGGGAAAGACTGTAGGTATTTCACTGGCTTGGAGCCATGGCAGCTTAGCTAGTTGATGGAAAATCAGTCACCATTCACATTCACATCAAATGGAAATACCCATAAAGCAGTATGCTTTGGTCTAATACACTAATAAAAATGAACATTTTAAGGACAATTCACAGTGTTGAGAAGGGTATGGTATAACTGCTGTCTTCACACACCGCTCTCAACAGCATGTATTTGTACAACCTCCCATGGAGGGCAATTTATCATTATCTGTCAAGAACTGCAAGAGTTCATGACCCTCTCTCCAAAGAAAATAAAGCAAGATATGGAGGAAAGTTTCATTGGAGTGTTCATTGTCATTTTGACAGAGGATTCAAGTGCTCAAATTGTAGTGCATGACAAACGTTTTAATTTTGTGTTCGGTACCGAAAGGATGATGGTGAGCACAGCATGGCAGCGTGGAAGAGTGCCTGTGGCAACCATAGGACACATCTCTGCACGCGCGTGTGTGTGTGTGTGTGTGTGTGTGTGTGCGTGTGTGTGAGGATGACAAGCGAGTGAAACAGCCTTCGCAGGAAAGTGGAATCTGGTTGGCCCACCAAAATGATGACTGTGGTTGTGTCTGGGAGTGGGAGTGGTGGGGAGTTATTTTTTCTCTTTCAAATTTAGAACAATGCAATATAACACAAAAAAGCTTTTTTAGAGATGTAAGGGTTGCCAAGTAGAGACAAGAAAGGCAACTGAGGGACTTCCCTGGTGGTCCAGTGGTTCAGACACCACACTTCCACTACAGGGGGGCCTGGATTCCATCTCTATTCAAGGAACTAAGAGCCTAAATGCTGCATGGTGAGCCAGAAGATAAAAATAAATAATTTTAAAAAAAGGCAACTGAGGGACTTCCTGGTGGTCCAGTGGCTAAGATTCCTTGCTCCCAATACAAGGGGCCCAGGTTCAATCCCTGGTCAGGGAACTAGATCCTACCTGCTGTAACTGAAGATCCCCACATGCCACAGCTAACCTGGTGTGGCCAAATAAATGATTTTTTTTTTTTTAAGGTAACTGAGAATCCTCATCTGGTGGGCAGGAAGGAGCCTTTCAGGGAAGACAGGGTGCTCGACCTCCCAGAGCTGGGTTTCACTTTGATTTGGACAGGGCAGGGTGCAGGCTGGCAGAGAAGCAAGGACAGGCCTTTGCTGACTGCTTTCTCTTGGGATCTTAAGACATCTGGGGAAGAGACAAGCTGATTTTGATTGGGAAAGTTTGGAGACCTCACACACGGCCTGTGTGGGAAACCTTCTGGCTCCAAAATGAGCAATCTCTCAACATATCTGATGTGGGCTCATGAGGACCCCAGGGGAGCCTCAGGAAGTGACAGTATCAACTCTGGAGAAGCTTCAAGGAACTGGTGACAAAGAAGACAAAGGAGAAGGGGTGGGTGCGGGGTGGCAGGGAGGAAGCTCTGATGCTCTCCAGGGCAGTGACAGTCCCAGTGCCTGGGCTTGGAGAAGCAGGAGCAGGCATCCTGGCCCTCCAACAGCAGGAGGGAGGCGCATGGCTTTGAGAAGTCTTCATGACGGTGTCTTAAGAGAGCAGGCTCAGTGAACGTATGGTTCTGGGGGGAAGGGATAGTTAGGGAGGTTGGGATGGGCATGTACACACTGCTATATTCAGGATGGATAACCAAAAAGGACCTGCTGTATAGAACTCTGATCAGTGTTGTGTGGCAGCCTAGATGGGAGGGGAGTTTGGGGGCGAATGGAGACATATATGTATGGCTGAATCCCTTACGATCACAACATTGTTAATCAACTATGCATGTATGCTGAGTCGCTTTAGTCATGTCTGACTCTTTGCGACCCCATGGAATATAGCCCACTAGGCTCTTCTGTCCATGGGATTCTTCAAGCAAGAATGCTGGAGCGAGTTGCCATGCCCTCCTCCAGGAGATCTTCCTGACCCAGGGATCGAACCCTCATCTCTTATGCCTCCTGCATTGGCAGAGGGGTTCTTTACCACTGGCACCACCTATTCCAATACAAAATAAAAAGTTTTAAAAAATAATAAAATGTATACTAACAGTGTCAGACTTTTGGGGGGGAGCGCTCCAAAATCACTGCAGATGGTGACTGCAGCCATGAAATTAAAAGACGCTTACTCCTTGGAAGAAAAGTTATGACCAACCTAGACAGCATATTAAAAAGCAGAGACATTACTTTGCCAACAAAGTTTCATCTAGTCAAGGCTATGGTTTTTCCTGTGGTCATGGATGGATGTGAAATTTGGACTGTGAAGAAAGCTGAGCACTGAAGAATTGATGCTTTTGAACTGCGCTGTTGGAGAAGACTCTTGAGAGTCCCTTGGACTGCAAGGAGATCCAACCAGTCCATTCTGAAGGAGATCAACCCTGGGATTTCTTTGGAAGGAATGATGTTAAAGCTGAAGCTCCAGTACTTTGGCCACCTTATGCATAGAGTTGACTCATTGGAAAAGACTCTGCTGCTGGGAGGGATTGCGGGCAGGAAGAGAAGGGGATGACCAAGGATGAGATGGCTGGATGGCATCACTGACTCAATGGACGTGAGTCTGAGTGAACTCCGGGAGTTGGTGATGGACAGGGAGGTCTGGCATGCTGCATTCATGGGGTCGCAAAGAGTTGGACACGGCTGAGCGACTGAATTGACTGACTGACTGAATGCTTGGAAAAAAATAAAAGTGATTCTTACATGATGGATCTATTTAAAAAAAAAAGAAGTCCCACACATCAGAATATTTGAAAAGAAGAGAGCCAGGTTCAGGTTGAAGAGGGTGCTAGGCCAGGTCCTTAGGGCACACATGCAGCCCAAAGCCTAGTATCAGAACTTTGTATAGAAAGAGGCAGCTGAATAAACAAATGGTTGATTGAGTTAATGTTTGAGGCCTTATGTAAAGCACTGGGATGTGATAACATGGTCTTAACGGGATCTGACACTGTCTGAGCTCAACCCACCATGTGTCACAGCAGCTAGCTCTAAGAAACATCAAAACGTACTTAAATAATCCCTCTGGAGAAAATGTATCAATCAACCAGGAAGCATGGATAGAGATACTATGAGTTCCTTAGAGCCATGCCTTGCAGGATACAAAAGGAGCCCAAGACAGATTTCTGTCCTACAAAGGGTGCCTCATCACTGTCCTTAGGGCACACATGCAGCCCAAAGCCTAGTATCAGAACTTTGTATAGAAAGAGGCAGCTGAATAAACAAATGGTTGATTGAGTTAATGTTTGAGGCCTTATGTAAAGCACTGGGATGTGATAACATGGTCTTAACGGGATCTGACACTGTCTGAGCTCAACCCACCATGTGTCACAGCAGCTAGCTCTAAGAAACATCAAAACGTACTTAAATAATCCCTCTGGAGAAAATGTATCAATCAACCAGGAAGCATGGATAGAGATACTATGAGTTCCTTAGAGCCATGCCTTGCAGGATACAAAAGGAGCCCAAGACAGATTTCTGTCCTACAAAGGGTGCCTCATCACTGTCCTGCCCCCATATGTTCTTATTCCTGGGTCCTGTCTGAAATTCTTTAGGGCCAGTGCTACAAAATCAGGGCCATCCTTTTTGAAATCAATAATCTGTGAACTGACTTCCCTGGTGTCACTGTGGTTAAGTGTCTACCTGCCAATGCAGGGGACATGGGTCCGATCCCTGGTCTGGGAAGATCCCACAAGCCGCGAGCAGCAAAGCCTGTGTGCCACAACTATCCAGCCCACGAGCTACAACTACCAGGCTCACACGCTGCAGGCACCTAAGTGCGAGCACCGAGAGCCTGCGCTCTGCAGAAAGAGAAGCTGCTTCAACGAGAAGCCTGCGCACTACAACAGAATGGGCCCGCTCGCTGCAACTAACGAAAGCCCATGCAAAGCAACAAAGACCCAGCCCAGCCAAAAAGAAATAAAATCAATAGACAAAACTGTTAAATAAATAAATACTTAATACATGGTGAGGTATATTAAGAAAAATAATCTGTGGGTAACGGAGAAGTGTCTGTCTACAAAGTGAGAACCAGATCGGAATGTAAATCAGGTGAAGGCAAATATCTTTCAGACTTAAGTGCAGACAAGACAGTATGCAAAATGAGGGGGAACTATTTCATCTTCACGAGATGTGCTACACTGGGAGTGATTTTAACTCACCAGCTTATTTGCATCTGGACAAAGAGGAACCTAAATCACTTTCATTATCGTAAGAGGGCGATTAGCCAGCTGAGAAGAACGTTCCTCCTGACAGCAATTAATCTTGGCCGGCCTCCTCTCTGCTCCCAGGCCATCGCCTTGCTGAGTCATTCCGCTGATAAAATAATCTGTGGGTAACGGAGAAGTGTCTGTCTACAAAGTGAGAACCAGATCGGAATGTAAATCAGGTGAAGGCAAATATCTTTCAGACTTAAGTGCAGACAAGACAGTATGCAAAATGAGGGGGAACTATTTCATCTTCACGAGATGTGCTACACTGGGAGTGATTTTAACTCACCAGCTTATTTGCATCTGGACAAAGAGGAACCTAAATCACTTTCATTATCGTAAGAGGGCGATTAGCCAGCTGAGAAGAACGTTCCTCCTGACAGCAATTAATCTTGGCCGGCCTCCTCTCTGCTCCCAGGCCATCGCCTTGCTGAGTCATTCCGCTGAGCTCCGGCCCGGCCACAGCCCAGCTGCCGTCTGCTCACCAGGGGCACTGGGGCCAGCTGACTGCAACCACCAGGAGCCCTAGGATCTCACGACTGGGGTTGCTTTCGTTGTTGTCACTTTGTTGGTTTGTGTGTGTGTGTGTGGTTAGATAAAAAGCATATTATTTATGTAAAATTATGTATTTAGGTAAAAACCCACAGTTAAGACCATGTCAAATCTTAAAATTTTTACAACGGCACGTTCTTGGAATCCAAACAGAAAGAAACTTCCTTTTCATCCGGCTTTGTCTTCTGCTTCTAAACAGCTATTTATTCTGTTTTATAAAGATCTTCAAGCAGAATGCGTAAGTGAAAAAGAGGAAGCAGCAGGAAAAAAAAGGTATACCATAACATCAGTTTGGTCAACGCACACGCACACGTACGGACAGACACACACATATGTGCTTATACATGAAAAAGCCTTACTAAAAAGCCGCACTGAATGCCTTACTAAACCATTGAGAGTGGTGATCTCCGGGGCTGTGAAGACAGAGGAAACTCATTTTCTAAAGCTTGCTTTTCTCTGATGTGTGATTATTTTACATTGAGTTTATATTACTGTTGTAACTAAACTGATAAAGATCACATGTTAAAGATGAGCACACACTAAGACTGTCTTTGCATGGGAGGTTTGCCTAGTGATGAAATCTCATCCCAGTTAAACTACATAGTTTCTCTCTTAGAACAATTTATTCTCATTTCCTCCTTGCTTTTGTTTTTCCTAGAAATGAAGAAAGTGACCAGTATCCTCCAGATCAGAGGGATCTATGAATTTGTCTTTCCTTTTTCTTATGAAAATTTCAAATGTAACACAAAGGAAGCAGAAGAGCCTAATGAGCCCCCATGTCTATATCACCAGCTCCTATAGTTATCCACTTTCTACTGTCCAGTGTTTATCTTTGTCTTCATCTATCTTCCACCCTCATCTCAAACAAATTAATTTGTATGCATATATTTCTTTTTGGCTTTGAAGTAATAATTTATACACTGTGAAACGAATAAAACGTAACACTTAAATTCTGAAACGTAAACATGTCTGTGTAACTCACACACCTATCAAGATATAAAAAAACTTCCCATCATCCAAAAATATGCTCCTGTACCCTTCATAGTCAATCTCCTCCTCACTTTCTTTTCACTACAGTTAACTTAGTTGCCTGTCCTAGAACTTCTGTTCACTGGTTTTTAATATAATAAAACTATTTTCATTATAAAAGCTGTACATGTTAAAGAAAATATTGAGAGTTAAAAAAAAACTACAAAAACAGACAGAAAGGAATAATGAACAGTCCCATTACACAAAAGGAAAAATATTTAAAAGCTTTATTTTCTAGTTTTTAAGTAAGTGAAGTGGCTCAGTCGTGTTCTTTGCGACCCCATTGACTGTAGCCTACCAGGCTCCTCTGTCCATGGGATTCTCCAGGCAAGAGTTCTGGAGTGGATTGCCATTTCCTTCTCCAGTGGATCTTCCCAACCCAGGGATCAAACCCGGGTCTCCCGCATTGTAGACAGATGCTTTACCGTCTGAGCCACCTTTCTAGGTATATATTTTTCTTGTTTTGTTTACTTGTGATTACTTACTTCATATGACTTTCATAATAATTTCACAAGACAAGCATCTCTCCTATAATATTCTCAAAGGAAAAAAACCTATCAACCTAGAATTTAATACCCCAACAAAAATATCATTCAAAATGAAGGCAAAATAAAGATTTTCGTAGACATACAAGAGCTGGAAGAATTCTTCAGAAGCAGATGCATACTGTGTGTGTGTGTCTGTGTGTGTGTGTGAGCCACTCAGCCGTGTCCAGCTCTTTGCGACCCTGTGGACTTTATCTGTCTACAGGATTCTCCAGGCAAGTATCCTGGAGTGGGTTGCCATTCAGTCCACCAGGGAAGCCCCACGGTAAGAATGGCTAAAAGAAGCCTTTCAGGCAGAAGGTAAACGACATCAGGTGGAAGGATGGACCTGCACAAAGCAATGAAGAGCGCTTTCCCGGTGGCTCAGTGGACAGAGAATCGCCTGCCAGGCCAGGAGACATAGGTTCAGTCCCAGCGTCAGGAAGATCCCCTGGAGGAGGGCACGACAGCCCCCTTCCAGTCTTCTTGTCTGGAGAATCCCGTGGACAGAGGAGCCTGGTCGGCAACAGTCCATGGGGTTGCAAAGAGTCAGACACAACCGAGTGACTAACACACACACACACACAGAAATGGTAAACATGTGAGTAAATACACAGGAATTTTATCTTAATATTTACTGTCTTTAAAAACCCTTAAGGATATCCAGTTCTAAGAAGGAGTAGCCCCATTCAGCCCAAGTGCAAGCCTCTTACAATGAAGATTCGCTGGACAGAGCACAGCACAGCAGCAGCAGATGACTCTGAAAGGAGAGCGAAAGAATAGAGTGAACTGCCTAAGGGCTGCAGGACTCGGGGGCGACCCAGCAGTGGCGGCTTTCTTAAGAAGCTTGTGTTTGCTTGTTTTGTCTCCTACCTATCCTGATGAAGTACCAAAACTGTCAACAAGCACAGATCAAAAACTTTAAGAAAAGTCTGCTTCTCTAGTCAAAGAACCAATAAAGAGTGACATAACGGTAGAAACTGTAGTTTGAGCTACTTGCCTTACCCCAGCCAAACACCGATAGGATTCCCGTGCCCCCTCCCATGATCTTGCTCAAAGAATCCCTCCAGGGAGCCTGTGGTTCACCCCCCTTTACGGCAGCGGCAGGTGATACTCCAAGTGCCCCTCTAGGGTTGCAGCAGAAGGGTCCAGGAGGGAGCTGAATCTCCTCATCCCCTCACTGGGCACCAACAAGACTGACAAGGCTGTGGAGTGAGGCTGGTTAGCACCTTGCTTTTCTACAGATTGGCGTCAGCATGACTCAGAGAGAGCCTGAGCGCCCATCCCCACCTGGTAGCAACGAGGCGGAATGAAGTGGTCCCAGGAACACTGTGCCGCCAGCACAGAGAGGGGACTGAACTTACACTGTACTCAGTGCCAACAGGAGAATGGGAGTCGATGCTCCAGCTTCATCAGGAAGGCGCTAGCTGGGCCTAACCTGCTACTATACCTAAACAGGGTGACTGCCTGCTAACAAAGAACATTAACTAGAACCCAAAGTCACACAACATAGTAGCCAAATGTCAAGGATATGATTTTTTTTTTAATCACATCAATAAAAAATCTTGTTACACCAAGAACAGGAAAATCACTCTTGAAAGAGAAAAGACAATCAATCAATGCTTACACCAAGATGACTCAGTTGTTGGAATATTCTGAAGAGCATTTTTTAAAGCAGCAATTATAAAAATTGCACAATGAGCAATCTAAAACACTCTTGAAACAGAAGAAAAAGAAAATCTAAGCAAAGGAATATAAATTATTAAAGAAATAACAAGTTGGAAACGATAAGACTGAAAGATACAATAACTGAAATAAAAACCCAAAGGATGAGCTCAAGAGTAGTTTGGAGATAACAGGGAATGAATGAATGAAGTTGAACACAGATAATTGGAAACGACCCAATCTTCACAATAAAAAGAAAATAAACTGGAAAAAAAAAATAAGCAGAGTCTGAGAGATCTGTGGAATGGTAACAAAAGATCTCTGATGCTGGGAAAGATTGAAGGCAAAAGACAAGGCAGCCTCAGGGATGAGATGGTCATATATGATAGCATCACCGACTCAATGAACAAGAATTTGAGTAAACTCCGGGAGATAGTAAAGGACAGAGGAACCCAGTGTGCTGCAGTCCATGGGGTCGCAGAGAGTCGGACACAACTTAGTGAAGGACCACCACCACCACCACCAGCAGATCCAGCATGGGTATCATGAACATTCTAGAAAGGGTAGAAAAAGTGTGCAGCTGAAAAATACTCAAATAAATAGTGGCTAAAATTGTCAAGCATCTACAAACAAAATATTAAAAAGTGAATCTATAAAGGTTGCAGGACACAGGAAAATATAGCATATAATTGTATCTGTATAAGCCATATAATCAAAACACACACACACACACACACACACGTTTGGACAGCTGTTTTCTGACAAAGTTGCAAAAACAATTCAATGGAGAAAGAACAGGCTTTTTAACAACTGACACTGAAGCAAGTGGATGCTCATGTACAAAAAAAATCAACTTGAGTCCATAAATTGCATTACATAAAAAAATAATTCCAGATGGATTATAGAGCTCAATGCAAAATCGAAAACCTAAATCCCTAGATTAAAAATATAAGGAGAGTATCTTTGTAATCTTGAAGTAGGCGAAAAGCTTTTAGATATAACACCAAGTACACAATCTAGGAAAAATAAATTGATAAATTGAACTTTATCAAAAGTAAAACTTCTGCTCTTTGAGAGAAAGAAAAGACAAACCACAGACTGGGAGAAAATTTTGCCAAGCATATATCTGAAAATGCACTTATGTCTAGACTATATAATAAACTCTCAAAACTCAATGGCAAAAAAATGGAAAGTCCAATTAAAAATGAAGTGGACAAAAGATCTGAACAAACATTTTTCCAAATAAGTCCAATGGATGGCAATGAGCATGTGGCGTTCGTTTTTAAGGAAATGCAAATCAAAATCAGACTGTGATACCATTACATACATTATATTGCTGTCGTTGTTTAGTTGCTAAGTTGTGTCTGACTCTTTGCAATCCCATGGACTACAGTCCATCAGGCTCCTCTTCTTGTCCCAGGCAAGAATACTGGAGTGGGTAGCAATTTCCTTCTCCAATGGATCTTCCTGACCCAGGAATTGAACTTGAGTCTCCTGCATTGGCAGGCAGTTCTTTACCACTGTGCCACCTGAGAAGTCCTTACACATATTACAGAATGACTAAAATTAAAAAGATTGACCACACTGAATGTTGGAGAGGATTTGAAGGAACTGAATCCTGATACGCTGCTGTGGAAATGTAAAATGATACGACTACTTCAGAAGTTTAGAACTTCTCAAAAACTTAAACATGTAACCACATGTCCCAGACATCCAATTCCAAGAGAAAAGGAAGCAGATGGCCACATAAAGACCTGGACTCAAGTGTTTATAGCAGTTTCATCTGTAATAGCCCCAAACTGGCAACAAACCAATGTCCCTCCACAGACGAATGGAAAAAACAATTGCGGTCTACCTATATAACGGACTGCTTCTCAGGGGGAAAAAAACAAGAAATGATTTACTGATAACACAGTATGGATAAATCTCAACAATAATTATGTTGATACAAATAACAAATGCTGAAGAGGATCTGGAGAAGAGGGAACCCTCCTATACTACTGGGGGGATTGTAAGCTGATGCAGCCACTGTGGAAAACAATATGGAGTTGTCTCAGAAAACTGAAAGTTGAGTTTCCACATGGCCCAGCAATCCCATTCCTGGGCATATATCTGGACAAATCTATAATTTAAAAAGATGCATGCACCCCTATGTTCATAGCAGCACTGTTCACAACAGGCAAGAAATGGAAAGAACCAAAATGTTCATTGACAGATGAATGGATAAAGAGCTGGTACATATATACAGTGGATACTACTTGGCCACAAAAAGAGCAAGAGAATGCTATTTGCAGCAACATGGATGCAAGTCGAGATTATCACACTAAACGAAGTTAGAAAGAGAAAGACAAATACCATATGATATCACTTATATGCAGAATCTAAAATGCGACATAATGAACCTATCTGTGAAAGAGAAACAGAATCTTGGACATAGAGACACACTGGGGGTTGCTAAAGGGGACAGGCTTGGAGGAGGTAAGCAGTGGGAGGCTGAGGTTAGCAGATGTAAGCCTTTACACAGAGAACGGATAAACAACAAGGTCGTGCTGTATAGCACAGAGAACTGTACTTGTTCTCCTGTGATAAATTATAATGGAAATATTATTAAAAGAATATATATATTATATATATGTATGTATGTGGAACTGAACTATTTTGCGGTACAGAAATTATAATACAACACTGTAAATCAACTGTACTTCAATAAAGATTCCCCTGGTGGTCCAGTGGTTAAGAATCCGCCTGTCAGTGCAGGAGACACCGGTGCGACCCCTGGTTTGGGAAGATTCCACATGCTGGGGCGGAGCAACTAAGCCCACATGCCACAATTGTTAATACTGAGCCGCACCTACTGAAGCCTGCGTGACTAGCACCCGCACTCTGCAGCAACACAAGCCGCCTCAACACAGGGAAGAGCAGCCTCTGCTCGCTGCACCCAGAGAAAGTCCATGCGCAGCAGTGAACACCCAGAGCAGCCAGAAATAAATAAAAATGTGAAAAACTATACTTCAATCAAAACAATAATGTTAGTATAATTAAATAATAATGTCAGGGGATTCCCTGGTGGCCCAGTGACTCTGTGTCCTCAAGGCAAGGGCCTCTGGTTCAACCCTTGGTCAGCGAACTAGATTCCAGACGCCTTAACTAAGAGTTCTCAAGTCGCAGCTAAAAATCCTGCATGCCACGCCTCGAATATCAAAGATCCTGTGTGCTGCAACTAAGACCCAGCACAGCCAAATGAATGAATAAATAAAGATAAATGTGAAAAAGAGAGACATTCTTTAAAAAGCATAAATATTGAGTACTAGAAGTCAGACCAAGAAAAGATTACAGCCTGCATATTACAATTATACAAAACTTTAGAAAAGGAAAGTCTTTAGTGACGTGAAACAAACAAATAGGAATGGAGAGGAAGAGAAGGGAGGCCTGGGAGAGATTACAAAGGTTCATGAGAAACTTTCCAGGGGTGATGGAGATGCTTGCTCTACAGATCATTGTGATGGTGAGGACATAATATGTGAAGACATATTATATACACTTATGGTTGCCAGGTGGGAGGGTGAGGGGAAGGGATAGTTAGGGAGTTTGGGATGGATACGTACATACTGCTCTATTTAAAATGGAGGACCAACAAGAACCTGCTGTACAGCACAGGGAACTCTGTCCAGTGTTATGTGGCAGCCTGGATGGGAGGGGAGTTTGGGGGAGAGTGGATAGATGTATCCGTATGGCTGAGCCCCTTTGCTGTTCACCTGAAACCATCACATTGTTTGTGAATCAGCTGTACCCCAATACAAAAATAAAAAGTAAAAAAAAAAATGTGTGCAGTGTTTTGTATGTCAATATTGTAATGAACTGCTTCCAAAAAAAATAACAGTAAGGCCATGGAAGGTGTCAAGACTTTACTCTCAGTGAGACTGTTCTCTATCTGGTGTACAAACAGGTGCACACAAAATCTCTACTTTTGGCTGGAGCCTGCCTGACGGCAGCTCTGTAGCATTATGCAAATAGCCGTGAGAAAGAGACAATAATTACGTTAGAAACCACCAGCACATGTTTGTTTCCACACATATTTTTTTTGTTTATTTTCAGATATGGGTTGTCTGTAGCACGTGGCTGTCAGTTAACCCAAGTCGGGGCTTTTCTGTTCAGTTTTGAGAATCTGAAATTGAGCTCTGCTGGGTTTAGGACCATGTGGTGGTTCATGGGTGTGGAAAGTACCTATGGCTGACCACAGACTAGAGTTCCCTACCACTACATTAGTCTCAAAACTAACCCTTGTCTTCTAACTTTGTTTTAAAACAATCCTATAGTCTTCATTTTAATTGCTTTTAAGTAATCTATAAAATATGCTTCTTTTTCTTGTTCTTGGTTTTTTCCTAACCTTTAAGATTTTTCTATTTTCACTCTGGGGGAGATCTTAATCTCACTGGAGATGATTTCAAGATCACATTCAGTCTCTCCTCTCCTCCTGTGCTTCTCTGAGCAGACCTCCTAACCCAAACGCTGTGAAGGGGCCCAGACTTAAGGATTGTTCTTGGCATCCTAAATAGGCTAGGTCTTGTCACTAAGGTGGCCCCACCTGGGCATAGCCATCTAGAGCAACAGTCTTACTTCTTACCAGAAAATCTTGAGCCTCAGCAAAGCCTTTGCTAGAGTTAACCAGACCACAGGGAGATGTGGAGGAGGGGCTGAGCACCTCTGAGCCTGGCTTTACAGAACCCCTCATTTGTTCAGCTCATCTCTGTTTTGTAATGTGCTCAGGGAACTGCTGGTCTTTGTACTGGAGGGAGAAGGGGGAAAAGGCCACTGACTGCACGCGGGAAAGGATGCTATGTCAGATACTCACATGTGCAAATGTCCAAGGTCAGTATCACTCCACGTGACAGATGAAGCCCAGAGAGCCTCGGGGGCTCCCACGCCCCAGGTCTCAGTGGGACGGAGCAGAGCAGGGGCTTGGTCCCGGGACAGGGGGCCCATGTCCTTCCCCCGGCTCAGCGCATTGCCTCACCATGACTGCAGGGCCACCGGCACTCTCCATGACCACCTGATCATCAGTGCCTGTCTCTTCCAGGGCACCAGCCTCCACTGGTCTTATCCTCCAGATTTCCCATTCATCCATGAGGTCAAGGAAGCAGGCAAGGGCCCTTCACACAGAATCTTTTAGGCTGGGTAAAGAGTTTGGATTTTAGCCTCAGAGAGGATTTTTCTCGGAAGGAGTAATATGATCATATCTTTCAAGAAAAGATGCGTATAAGATATTGAAACAACCTAAATGTCCATTGACAGATGAATAGATAAAGAAGACGTGGTACATATATACAACGGAATATTACTCAGCCGTTAAAAGTTGGAATAAAAGGTGTAGCCATTTGCAGCTACAAGAATGGACCTAGAGATTATTGTACTAAGTGAAGGTCAGAAAGGTAAAGACAAATGCCATGTGATATCGCTTAGTGTGAAATCTAAAATATGACACAAACGAACCTCTCTATGAAACAGAAACAGACTCACAAGCATAGAGTGCAGAATTGTGGTCGCCAGGGGGAGGGGCGCCGGGGGAGGGAGAGCCTGGGAGTTTGGGGTCAGCACACACAAATTGTTATGCACAGGACAGATAAACAGTAAGGCCTTATTTTTATAGCATAGGGCTTCCCTGGTGGCTCAGATGGCAAGGAGACCCAGATTCGATCCCTGGGTCAGGAAGATTCTCTGGAGAAGGGAAAGGCAACCCACTCCAGTATTCTTGCCTGGAAAACTCCATAGACAGAGGAGCCTGGCAGGCTACAGCCCATGGGGTCGCAAAGAGTTAGACATGACTGAGCAACTGACACTTTCATTTTCACTTTTATAGCATAGGGAACTATCTCCAATATTCTGTAATAAACTATAATGGGAAAAAAAAAGGAAGAATGCTTAGAGATCAGCCCGGTTTCCACTGCAGTAGCCCAGGCAAGAGAGGATGATGACTTGAACTTGAGTGGAGATAGTAAGAATGAAAGTGGGTACATCAGAAACTGTTTCAGGGTTAGAGTCAAGTCAGACTTGCTGAAGAGGCACTAGGTTTGGGGAGCAAGGATGAAGAGCAGAGCCGAGGCTGACTCAGAGGATTTTGTCTTGAAAAAGGTGAAAAACCAAGACAAGAAAGAGCCCAGGTTCGATGCATGAGGCAGGGAGCTCGGGGCTGGTGCACTGGGATGACCCTGAGGGATGGGGTGGGGAGGGAGGTGGGAGGGGGCTCGGGATGGGGACATATGTGCACCCGTGGAGGATTCATGTGAGTGTATGGCAAAAAACACCACAATATGGTAAAGTAATTAGCCTTCAACTAAAATAAATAAATTAATTTTTAAAAGAGTGAGGTAAAATCAGAAGTGGGAAAATCTTGTGCTGTGTTTGGGACAAATTTGAATGGTAAATATCTATTAAAATAGAAATAGACCACAGAGTATAAGAATATGGACTCTGGATGGTTATAGAATGAACGAGTCATGAAAATATCGATAGGAACATAAAGCCGTGAGAGTGGATGAGATCACCGAGGGAGAAAGAGGGGTGTGAAATGAGCCCTGGGGACTTCCTTGGTGGCCCAGTGGCTAAGACTCTGTGCTTCCAGTGCAGGGGGACCAAGTTTGATCCCTGGTCAAGGAATCAGATCCCATATGCTGCAACGAAGACTGAAGATCTTGCCTGCTGCAAACTAAGATCCAGGACAGTCAAATTAATCAGTTGGGGGTGATGGTGTTTTAGTCGCTAAGTTTGTCTGACTCTTTGTGTAACCTGCAAGGCTCCTCCACCCATGGGATTTCCCAGGCAAGAATACTGGGGTGGGTGGCCATTTCCTTCTCCAGGGGATCTTCCTGACCCAGGGATTGAACTAGAGTCTCCTGCATAGGCAGGCAGATTCTTTACCATCTGAGCCAATTGAGACAACTGGAGAGCCTAGTGAGGCTCTCAGAAAACAAAATAGAAAACTATAAGGAAAGCAAAATTAGATTTAACTTGATGGCCATTGTGGCTGAGTAGAAAATGATGCACAAGGAAACAGCACAGTGACAACTTGCAAAGTAGGAACTTAGGGGCAGGAATATTTGAACCAGAAAAGACCGTAATGATCTGCTTTTCCTTGTGGAATTATAAAAGGTTTCAACTGAACACCAGCAAAAATGGCAAAAGAAAACCAGACAGCAAAGAAAATCAAAGAAACCCGTTGGAGAGGGAACCTGGGGGCCCAGTACACAACTGGGACCCCTAACCTTCTCCATCCCCCAGAGAAGGGAACGGTTACGCACTCACTCCAGTATTGTTGCCTGGAGAATTCCATGAACAGATTAAAAAACCGGAAAGGAAAGAGGAGAGAAAGGTATACAATTGAGCAGAGCAAAGGGCTTCCCTGATGGCTCAGCAGGTAAATGCTGGAGAAGCAGGAGGCATGGGTTCAACTCCTGGGTCGGGATGGAGGAGGAGGAAATGGCAACCCACTCCAGTATTCTCGCCTGAAAACCCCATGGACAGAGAAGCCTGGCAGGCTATAGTCCAAAGGGTCACAAAGCGTCAGACAAGACTAAGCAACTGAGCACACACACAACCTTCCCCATCAGCAACATATGCAGGTAGTATGCGTTAAATAAAAGTGAGGTTGGGAGTTATTCGCCCAAATTTCATTATCTGACATTAAATCTCAGAGTTCTTGTTAACTTTGCTGGAAATACAACTACTATAATGGATTTAGAAAACATATAAATTGTATTTTTTATCTGAACATCATTCTAATTAACTTTTGATCTTTTGTCTAGCTACAGACTTAAAAAATTACCAAAGTCAAATCTTACTTAAGGGACTTCCCTGGTGGGCCTGTGGTTAAGAATCCTCCTTGCAAAGCAGGGGACGCGGGTCTGATTCCTGGTTGGGGAACTAAGATCCCAAATGCTGCAAAGCAACCAAGCCTGCAGGCTGCCACTACTGAGCCCACAGGCTTTGGACCTGCACACTCTGGGGCCAGATCCCACAACTAGAGAGTCATTGTGTTGTGATAAATAAATATCTTTAAAAGTCTTATTTAAACTATATCTTACTTCTTCTCATCATAATAGAAGAAATTTGTGTCTTCATTTTTAATACCAAATTGCCTTGAAGATTTATTTAATACTGAATTTTGATTTTTATCCTTTGGACCAGTTATTTGAAGAATTATGGTTTTAATGCAGAGAATCTGGACGGGATAAAATTGCAACTCCTAGTAATTTTCATACTGCTGCCAGTAGAAACGTAATACACAATGCCAATTTATTTTGGCAAAAACCATTTCTAATGGACAAAAGATTTAGACAAAAGAGGATGTCTAAATGGCCAATAAGCACATGAAAATGTTCTCAAACCATTATTCATCAGGAAACTTTAAATTAAAAGCATGAATGAAATATCAGCATACCATCCCTCAAATGGATAAAGTCAAAGAGACAGACAACACTGAAAGTGAGCAGACATGTAGAGCAAGCAGTATGGTCACCGCTGGTAGGAATGAAAATACTAAATAATGCCAACACTTTTTTCACATTTTCTAGTAAAATAAAACATTTCCCTTCCAAATCAGCCAGCAACTCCACTCCTAGGTGTTTATCAAAGACAAGTGATTGTAAATGTTCACCAAAATGTTTACAAGTTTAATCTGAGATGTTAAAAATAAGACACAACCCATATATCAAAATCCTTTAAGACAGGCTCTAACAGTTATGTGAATCCAGAACTTCCAGATGTACAAGTTGGATTTAGAAAAGGTAGAAGAATCAGAGATAACATTGCCAACATTCACTGGAACATAGAAAAAGCAAGAGAATTCCAGAAAAATATCTGATTCATTATCACTTCCCTGGTGGCTCAGAGGTTAAAGCGTCTGCCTCCAATGCGGGAGACCCAGGTTCGATCCCTGGGTCGGGAAGATCCCCTGGAGAAGGAAATGGCAGCCCACTCCAGTATTCTTGCTTGGAGAATCTCATGGACTGAGGAGCCTGGTGGGCTGCAGTCCATGGGGTCACAAAGAGTCGGACACGACTAAGTGACTTTACTTATCTGCTTCATTGAATATGCTAAAGCCTTTGACTGTGTGGATCATAACAAACTGTGGAAAATTCTTAAAGAGATGGAAATACCAGACCACCTTACATGCCTTCTTAGAAACGTGTATGCAGGTCAAGAAGCAACAATTAAAACAGGACGTGGAACAATGGACAGGTTCAAAATTGGGAAAGGAGTCCGTCAAGGCTGTATATTGCCACCCTGCTTACTTAACTCACATGCAGAGTTGCTGCTGTTGTTCAGCTGCTCAGTCGTGTCCAACTCTTTGTGACCCCATGGGCTGCAGCACGCCAGGCTTTCCTGTCATTCAGCAGCTCCCAGAGGAGGTGCAGCATACGCCCTTCTTTCACAAGCCAGAATCAAGACTGCCTGGAGAAATATCAACAACCTTAGATATGCAGATGATGCCATTCCAATGGCAGAAAGCAATGAGGAACTAAAGAGCCTTTTTGTGAAGGTGAGAGAGAAGATGAAAAAGGTGACTTAAAAACTCAACATTCAAAAAACTAAGATCATGGCATCCGGTTCCATCACTTCACAGCAAATAGATGGGGGGGAAATGGAAACAGTGACAGACTTTATTTTCTTGGGCTCTAAAATCACTGCAGATGGTGACTGCAGCCATGAAATTAAAAGACACTTGCTTCTTGGAAGGAAAGGTATGACAAATTGAGACAGCATATTAAAAAAGCAGAGATATCACTTTGTCAATTAATCTCTGTACAGTGAAGCTACTATTTTTCCAGGAGTCATGTACGGATGTGAGAGCTGGACGATAAAGAAGGCTAAGTGCTGAAGAATTGATACTTTTGAACTGTGGTGCTGGAGAAGACTCTTGAGATTTCCTTGGACTGCTAGGAGATGAATTCAGTCAATCGTAAAGGAAATCAACCCAGAATATTCATTGGAAGGACTGATGCTGAAGCTCCCATACTTTGGCTACCAGATGCGAAGAGCCAACTCATTGGAAAAGACTGAGGGCAGGAGGAGAAGGAAGTGATAGACAATGAGATGGTTAGATAGTATCACTGACTCTATGGACATGAATTTGAGCAAACTCCTGAAGACAATGAAGGACAGGGAAGCCTGACATGTTGCAGTCCACAGGGTCGAAAAGAGTTGAGCAGAACGGAGAGACTGAACGACAACAGATGCTCCATTTCGGCAGGGAAGGAGCAGAAAGGAGTCCCCTGCTGTCAAGGAGAGAGACGGGGAGAGGGGACCCTGGAGGGAGTGGAAAGGAGTCCCCTGCTGTCAGGGAGACAGACGGGGAGGGGGGACCCTGGCTGGGAAGGGACAGGGCGTATGCTGCACAGGCTCTGCCGGTCTCCACTCTCCTGGGAGGGGAAGTTGAGGGTAAGGAGGGAAGTCAGGGTAACTAGAGGTCATATTTGCCCTGTGTTTGGGACACTGTTTGAAAGGGAGCCCCCTCCAGGTGCAGTGGTCTTGGGGATGGGGCAGAAAATAAGCCTCCTGTGTTTATGCACTTGCTTTAGTTGTCAATATCAGTAGCAAGTCCCGGGTGTAGATGTCTTTTCCTTCGAGCCCGAGTCCTACAGTTTCTTGGGTTATATGCCCCCAAACTTCCCGAGGATCTTTCCCGCAGGCTGTGACTTCTAGCTTGTCAGCGGTGGCATTAATTCTGCCAGGGCTCATGGAAGGAGGAAGGATTCAGAGAGTCTCACAAAAGTGGCAACTGCTCAACTGGTTTTTTAAAAAGCATTATACCTGAACATTTACAGTTGTATAGAATGGCCTTTTGGACTCTGTGGGAGAGGAAGAGGGTGGGATGGGTTGGCAGAGTGGCAATGTAACATGTGTGATATCATAAGCGAAACGAATTGCCAGTCCAGGTTTGATGCAGGATGCAGGATGCTAGGGACTGATGCACGGGGATAATCCAGAGAGAGGGTGTGGGGCGGGAGGGTGGAGGTGGGTGTCGGGATTGGGAGTTCATGTACACTCATGGCTAATTCATGTCAATGTGTAACAAAACGAATACAGTATTGTAAAGCAAAACAAACTAAAAAATAAAAATTAATTAAAAAAAAAAAAAAGCATTATACCTGGCTGCCTCCGGTCTCGGGCGCGGCACACGGGCTCAGCACACAGGCTTAGCTGCTCTGCAGCGCATGGAATCTTCCCCGACCAAGGTTTGAACCTGTGTCCCCTGCATTGGCAGGCAGATTCCTATCCACTGTATCAGCAGAGAAGTCCCGCAGTAACTTTTTAAGGTAAAGATACATGGCAGCTTTATACACAAAAGGCAGGGTGAATTAAATCAAAATCCTTTTATTTAACTTTGTCCCAAATTTCTTAGAACTGAAAACAAAAAGGAAAAAAAGGGAAAAGATGGTGATTACTGGTTAATACACTTGTTCTTCTGGAAGATTCTAATTCTCACACTCAGTGAATTTGCCAAGAAGCGCCAAGTATGGGCACAGAGCCCTCCTGGATCTGGAGAAGTGGGTGACTTTGAAAGTCATCACACTGTACTGATGTTGCGAGTTTGCTGTGGTCAGAGACCATTTGTCACCACAGACAAAAGGCGTTCAGTCCTTCCTAAATCTTTTTGAGTGAAACAGTGCCTTGGTCTGATGCCCTCTCTCCTTCAGGAAACAGCATCTCTTGATCAGTAAAAATCCCTTTGTGTCTTTAAAAAAAGAATGTGACAGTCCAATATGAACAAAGTGTTTTGGGTTTTCTTTCAATCTCACCCCAAATGCAAGCATGAAAAAAAAAAACACAAGAATTTAGAATGAGTGAAAAGTAAAGTCGGGGTTTGTTTGGAAAAATACCTTTAAAAGTTAAATATGAGTTTCTGAACACTAAAAGTATTGATAAAATCACACCTCTGAAGGAAAACACTCTCATCCACCTCACCGATGTTTCCTGTTTTGGTTAACACATTTTAATTACCTTCTTTGGAATTTCCGCTGCAGCTCTTCCACCTACCTGCATGTCTGGACAGAGTGCCACATGTGTTGGCCAGTAAACCAGAGCCCCGGGGGCTCCAGCAGAGCCTGGAGTCACTGCCTGATGTGAACCAATCTTGCTCAGTTATCAATCATCTCAGTCACTTACTACCAGAAGCTGGACACCAGGGAATTCAGCACAAACCTATGTTATTTATTTCTTTGTTCTTTGACCCTGTGGCTCTTAAGCCTGGGTGCTCACCAGTCATCAGAAGAATTTTCTATAAGTCTGGGACCAGCCCATGTTCCAGGATTGGGCTATGAAGTGTCTGCTGGGGGTTCCAGACACTGCTTTGCTTCCTACTGGCTTGCCTTTCCTCCATCAGGGCTCTTATTCTGTACCAAGATTTCTGTTCTGGGAGAAGAATGCTCTGTATCTGATGGATCCGCCTTTAAGGGGCTGTTTCTGCACTGCTGCTCAGGTGTCTTTTATAAGTTCCTACTTCTTGAGGTTTTCCTATGCGCGGGCCCTAGACCCTTCAGTCAAATGGCACACGGGAACTAAATGAATGGAGGCCCCACTGCAGTTACAATTTTAGTCAAGCTTTTCCATAGCATGCTTTCTCCTATCTCTACATGGCTTTTCAGAATCTTTTATTTTGATGTCAACAGTAGCATTATTGTATTACATTCACTAAAAGCAATTACACATGCTCTTTGGAAGTGGGCAGAAAAAAAACTGCTGATAAAGAAACATCTTTAAGTATTCGCAAATGGACGTAATTAACACAGTATGTTTGTGTATTGATTTTTCAGGGAAAAGTGGGTGAAGTATCCTTGGTGTGGTTGATAGTTTCCTAGCATAGCCACCATCAGTCTGTTCCTTCCTCGAGGTACCTACTGAGATGCAGGATCAACTCCCCTCCCCAGTCTGGGCTGCCCCTGTGATTGCCTCATCCAAAAGATTCCTGCAGAAGTGTGTCCTGGGACTTCTGAGTCTAGACCTTAAGTGCACTGCTGACTTCAGCTTCCTTCCTTTTGAACCTCAGTCTCTATTATGGAGGGACACAGAAAATTATTTCCACTCAATAGACTGCTGAGTGGAAAAAAAGTATATTTCCTAATGGATACACTGTGATGATTCTATTTTGCATATTTCTCTGTTTATCATTCTTTATTCATACACACATCCACACATATCTCTAAAGGACTTATACCAAAATGTCAACAATGGCTATCTCTGATAGTGTTTCATTTTCTTCTTCTTGTATATAATTACTTTTAAGCTTTTGCAGAAGAAAATGTGAGTCATTTTTTTTTTAAGAACTTTTTATTTTGTATTGAGGTATAGCTGGTTAACAATGTTGTGACAGTTTCAGGTGAAGACTGAAAGGACTCAGCCACGCTTATACATGCACCCATCTTCCCCAGACTCCGCTCCCATGCAGGCTGCTGCATGACAATGAGCAGAGTTCCTGCGCAGCACAGCAGGTCCTTGCTGGGTTTTACTGCTGTTAGGTCCCAAGTCATGTCCAACTCCTTTGCGACCCCATGGACTGTCACCCACCAGGCTCTTCTGTCCATGGGATTTTTCCAGGCAAGGACACTGGATTGGGTTGTCATTTCCTTCTCCAGGGGATCTTCTGACCCAGGGATCAAACTCATGTTTTCTGTGTTTTCTGCCTTGGCAGGTGGATTGTTTACCTCGAGTCGCCTGAGAAACCCGCTTGTTCATTACACATTTTAAATATAGCGCTGTGTACAGACAACAACAAATTCACTAAGTCTGCGAGTCTCTTTCTGTTTTGTAAGTAAGTCCATTTGTATCAAGAAATACATGAATTTTATTAAAAAAAAAAAAAGCAGGGGAATTCTCTGGAAGTCCAGTGGTGTAGAATCAGCACTTTCACTGCCTGGGTTCAATTCCTGGTTGGGGAACTAAGATGCTGCAAGCTGTGTGGCACGGCCAATAAATAAAATAAAATAAAATTAGTGTCAATAGGAAATTAAAAAAAAGACAGTGAAGGAACCAACAACCCCAGGGGAGTAAATTTGCTGGTGAGTCTATTCATGAAGATCCAGCTTCTCAGGCAGGGAGCCCACAAGGACAGCCACTTGCTCCCCTGGCTACCCCAAGCAAAGATCATCCTACTGGCTCAAATGATCAACCTCACTTATTGAGAATGTTCTTTCTTTTTTAAAATATTCTTTTTTTTAACTTTTTATTTTGTATGGGAGGGCTCAGTGGTAAAGAACCTGCCTGACAATACAGGAGACAGTTTCAATCCCGGGGTTGGAAAGATCCCCTGGAGAAGGAAGTGGCAACCCACTCTAGTATCCTTGCCCAAGAAATCCCATGGCGGGCTACAGTCCATGGGGTCGGAAAGAGTTGGACACAACTTAGCAACTGAACAACAGCCAATTAACAGTGTGATAGTTTCAGGCGAACAGTGAAGGGACTCAGCCACACATACACAAGTAACCTTTCTCCCCCAAACTCCTCTCCCATCCAGGCTGCCACATAACATTGAGCAGAGCTCCCTGTGCTATACAGCAGGTCCTTATTGGTTATCGATTTGAAATATAGCAGTGTGTACATGTCCATCCCAAACTCCCTTGAGAGTATTCTTGATGCTTTCATGGTTCATTTTCTGGAGAGAAAGCAAGCTACAGAACAGGTCGATTCAGAATGAGACACTGAGGTGGGCATGTACTTAGGCTAGCAGATAAGGAATCTTTCAACCTGCCTCAAGGTAGGTCAGGTGAGTGTCCACCCTGGCTGGATAGTTCTTTGGTGGCCCTATGAATAGACATTTTCCCCATCACCACCCAGTGTTTGCCTGTTATTTCTGAGGCAGCATAGATGGTGGCCTCCCAGAGTGGACAATGGATGATTGGGAGGGCACCCGGGTACCCTAACCCTTGAGCACTGGCTTTTCCCCCAGCTCGGCCTGCCTTCCATCTACCAGGAAGGGCAGCCAGTGCCAGAATGGGCAGGGGCTTGAAGTCCAGAGAGCTGGGTGGGACATAAGGGGATAGAGGGAAGTAAAGGAAAGCAGGCCTTTACTTATCACCTGCACGAAGGGGTACTGGAGAAGCTTTTGCTCTGCTGGGCTGCACAGATTCAAGATGTGCGTGGAAACTGCCCGAATGCCCAGCCCCTACGGTGACTGAGTCACATGGTTGCCAGAGCCCAGACAAAACAGGAAAACACTCATGAGAAGGTAACTTCCTCATGGGCGGGGATATTGGTGATACTGGTCTGTTTCATTCATTGCAGTCTGCCCAGTGTCTACAACAGTGCCTGGCACAGAATGGGCACTGATGAATAAACTCACCCATGAGGGTGTGAATGAATGGAATTTGCTAGTAATCAAAGAAATGCACATGACCACAATCTGCTGGGCTGTACAGATTCAAGATGTGCGTGGAAACTGCCCGAATGCCCAGCCCCTACGGTGACTGAGTCACATGGTTGCCAGAGCCCAGACAAAACAGGAAAACACTCATGAGAAGGTAACTTCCTCATGGGCGGGGATATTGGTGATACTGGTCTGTTTCATTCATTGCAGTCTGCCCAGTGTCTACAACAGTGCCTGGCACAGAATGGGCACTGATGAATAAACTCACCCATGAGGGTGTGAATGAATGGAATTTGCTAGTAATCAAAGAAATGCACATGACCACAATAATGTGGTATTGTTTTGTATATTAAGCGGCCCCAAAACAGTGTAATGGAAACACTCAGTCCTGGTGAAATCCAATGGGATCTGCCATGTATCTAGTATTAAAGGCAACTCTTGTTGTTGTTTATTCGCTGTCATGTCTGACTCTTTGCAAGGACTGTAGCTCACCAGGCTCCTCTGTCCACCGGATTTTTCAGGGAAGAACACTGGAGTGGGTTGCAATTTCCTTCTCCAAGGGATCTTCCTACTCAGGGATCAAACCTGTCTCCTGCACTGCAGGCAGATTCTTTACCACTGAGCCACCAGGGAAGCCCATTAATTGCAATATGTATTTATATAAATGGTTTGGAAAGCAGCTTGGTAACAGAGTTATGTAAAAGGGGCTACTCAGTAGTTCCAGTCCTAGAAATTTATGTTAAACTGGCAAATCAGAAGAAGGACAGAGTTGCCTATATAAACTATCCCTTGAAATGGTATTCGTAACTGTAAGGAGATGGGAGCGGTCTGAGGGGCTAGGGTACTGGGTGGCCAGATAGCTGTGGTTACGGAGGCCCGTGAGATAATGCTTCAAACAGGCAAGTGAAAAAAAGCAGGGACGCAAAAGTGTCCACGTAAATTGAGTGTGACCATAAAATGTATTCTGCGGGAAAGCCTGGAAGGATAGAGTTTATGGATTTTTTCTCCCCCTCTGATTTTTGTCATCAAAATATTTTTAACCAAAAAGAGCGTCCCCAAATACAGCCTTCCTACAGGACATGATGGGCTCCCCGGTGGCTCAGTGGTAAAGACTCTGCTTGCTAATTCAGGAGACACAGGTTCAATACCTGGGTTGGGGAAGATCCCCTGCAGAAGGAAGTGGCAACCCACGCCAGTATTCTTGCCTGGGAAATTTCATGGACAGAGGAGCCTGGCGGGCTACAGTCCACGGGGTGGCAAAAGAGTCTGGCACGACTTGGTGACTGAATAACGACAGCAACAGACCCCGTGCACCAGTAAACGCGCACATGGCACCTGGTGAGGTCATCACGCTCACGGCTTACACAGCCCCCCAGCAAGCGGCCTGCCATCGCCCCACCCACCCCGCTCGGGTGGGCCTTCAGCCGCCAGGGTTCAAGCCAAAGGACAGCAGAGCCAGCAGAGACTTTTTGGCAGAGTTCACCCATCTCTGAGTAACAACCAAGTGCTGCTGTGGGAACAACAGTATTTAGCACCATCTGATCACAGATTGGAGAACATTTGCTAGAAATAACACTTTGGGCTTTGGCAGAGCAGGTATTGAGTTGCGCTTTCTGATGGTGATTGAATAAGCATTACAGTTGCTTTTTGATGATACAACCATGCATACATCAGGACACACTTCCCTTCCTACTGCAGGGGGGCTATAACCAGTTCACCTACAAAAGCTATCAGGCTACAAAAATGTAAGAAGGAGGGTACAGCCCATGGAGAGCCTCTGATGTGTGCTGATTCAGCATTAGGTGATGGTTCTTAAGTGAACAGAAGCCACCTGGGAAATTTAAACATGGACCCTTTGCTCCCTGTTGCAGAAATTCCGATTGAACTGGTTTGGTGAACTGTCCAGAGCACTGGAAATTTTAAAAGCTCCAGGATGGTTTGATGAGCACCCAGTGTTGAGATCCACTGTCTTATGGTATCAGCATATGAGCTCTCTGGAAACATTCAGATGTTCTGAACGGCCATAATCTCCGTGCAAGAATCCATGCCACTTTTTGCAAAGGTTTGCTGTGTGCTACTAGCCAGAGGAAGCAGAGTAAAGGGCTGAGAGGCCCAGGAGCTCAAGGATCTCAGACATGGACAGGATGGGTGCTAAGTGTGACTCTATCTTACTAGCTCTGCAGCTTCAGGCAAGTTACTCCCCCTGAGTCTCTGTTTCCCCCTCTGAAGAGGGGATGTTGGTCAGCATGCCAACTTCACAGGGTTGTCCAGAATGGGATGCGTCAGTGCAGAGGGATACAGGAGCATGGCTCTTCCTCAGATCACGTGAGCATGTGGAAAGAATACTGCTACCATGAGTTCACAGAACCGTGCCTCCACGGATGTGATGGAGAACCACACACCCCCGGCTTAAGTATTAAGCGAGACATACACCTAGCAGACTAGTGGGTGTGTAATTTACAGGAAACAGGGAAAATGGAAACGGGGCAGTGTCACTGCTGCGAAACTCTCCCACGATCTCCACCTTCAAAGTGAATTCAAGTACATTTAGAAGGATCGCAGCCCACTCTCAGCAGAGCGCCTGGCCAGTTTAAGAGCAGACATCTCTCTTTTGTTGGTGTTCAGTTGTTCAGTAGCTCAGTTGTGTCTGACTCCTTATAACTCCATGAGTTTGCTCACCATCTCCCAGAGTTTGCTCAAACTCATGTCCATTGAGTTGATGATGCCAAGCAACCATCTCTCATCCTCTGTCACCCCCCTTTCCACCTGCCCTCAATCTTTCCCAGCATCAGGGTCTTTCCCAATGAGTCGGCTCTTTGCATCAGGTGGCCAAAGTACTGAAACTTCAGCTTCAGCATCAGTCCTTCCAATGAATATTCAGGGTTGATTTCCTTTAGGATGGACTGGTTGGATCTCCTTGCTGTCCAAGGGACTCTCAAGAGTCTTTTCCAGGACCACAGTTTGAAAGCATCAATTCTTCGGCACTCACATCTCCTTTCAGAAGGCAGACAAGCAGGAGGTGGTAAGATTCCTGGCACCCACTCAAGGAGAGAGCTTCTGACCCCATAAGATGTAGGGAAACTGCCAGGAGACCAGGAGACCAGGAGGCTGGCCTCAGAATATTCCTGAATCTGCATATGTCTTAATGATGAGTTGTGTGTTCAGTAACTAAGTCGTGTCCGATTCTTTTGTGACCCCATGGACTGTAGCCCGCCAGGCTGCTCTATCCATGGGATTTAACCAGTCAAGAATACTGGAATGGGCTGCCATTTCCTCCTCCAGGCAATCTTTCCGACCCAAGGATTGAACTTGCGTCTCCCTGACTGGTTGGATCTCCTTGCTGTCCAAGGGACTCTCAAGAGTCTTTTCCAGGACCACAGTTTGAAAGCATCAATTCTTCGGCACTCACATCTCCTTTCAGAAGGCAGACGAGCAGGAGGTGGTAAGATTCCTGGCACCCACTCAAGGAGAGAGCTTCTGACCTCATAAGATGTAGGGAAACTGCCAGGAGACCAGGAGACCAGGAGGCTGGCCTCAGAATATTCCTGAATCTGCATATGTCTTAACGATGAGTTGTGTGTTCAGTAACTAAGTCGTGTCCGATTCTTTTGTGACCCCATGGACTGTAGCCCGCCAGGCTGCTCTATCCACGGGATTTAACCAGTCAAGAATACTGGAATGGGCTGCCATTTCCTCCTCCAGGCAATCTTTCCGACCCAAGGATTGAACTTGCGTCTCCCGCACTGGTTGATGGGTGGATTCTTTACCACTGAGCCACCTGGGAAGCCCAGTGATGAGATAAATGTTCGTGAATCTGCCTGACCTGGGGGAAAAACAGACCAAGGCCTGCAAGTCGGTGGAGGCCTCAGCCAGCACTGCAGTGCTGTCCCCAGGCCCCTGGCAGTCAGCTCCCTGGGGAGCCTTTTCGAGGAAGATGAACCTTCATCCGTTTGGTCACTTAGCAGAGGTAGACATGTTACACTTAGGAAATCCGCGATGCCTTTGGTCACATGGATGCTAATTACTCCTCCTGTCCCCGAAGCTGGGCTGAGGTTTCCTAGGTGAACATTAACTGGAGAATCACATCTCTCGGGCTGGCCAGTAAGGGGTCTGGCCTCTGGCGTTGTAATGTGGCTGCCCTCACTGATGGGGCTCCCGGCTTCCTGGTTCAGCCATAGCAGCGGCTCTAGGCTGAGGCCATGGCCCAGAGCAGCCCACCCCGCCTTGGCTGCCAGCCTCCGCTCCCTCCCTGTGGCCTATTTATTGCAGCAACCAATCTCCAGGTTGTTTTGGATTCTGTCTTGTAGGTTTATTTTCTTTAACCTTTTTTAAAAAGTACGTATGCTGTAACCATGGAAACTCTCTTCTGCATTCACTTGTGTTTTTAAAAAAAGTCCTCCTGTGTGTCTGTCTGGCTTGTGCCGTCTGCACTGAACTGTGGGCTCCCAGGGGAGGGATGTGTCTTGGCAGGGAGTCTGAGAGAGGCTCTTACCATCTCCATTGGCAGGTGGGGCCAAGGCTCTGGCTTCCTGATCCTAAGGAACCCACAAAGGGCAGCTGGGAACAAAGACGTGCCCCGCCCCACTCCAACTTTGGAGGCTGAGGTTCTGGTGTCACACCTCATTTCATCCTTATTGTGACACTGTGATCACACCCCCATCGTTATCTCTACTTTACAAGGTACTTTTTTTATTTTTTGGAGAAGCAAAGCCTGAAAATTAGTATCTCAGTCCCTCTGTGGAGCTAGTTCTAGAAAGAAACCCTCTGGTGGCTGCACACAGAGCCAGAGGGCTCCCAGCCGGACATCTCTGCCTTTGAAGGACCTAGCGCTTCCATTCAGCACACTTGTATCGAGCCTTTGCTGCAGGCCAGGCAAATCAGCCTGGCCCTGCCCACCATGCCAAGGAGCTGGCTCCTGGGCTGGGCATAGAGCCCACCACGCAACACACGGCTTAGGGGGACCCAGGCAGAGGGTCCAGGTGGCTGGCAGGGCAAGAGACACCCCAAGTGGGGACCCAGTCAAGCCTTGGTTTCCTCCTGCATCAGAGGTACCACGCGGTAACAGTAACGCCTGCCTGTCTCCTTTGCAAAGTGGTACCGGCGGCTCAGACGGTAACGAATCTGCCTGCAATGCAGGAGACCGGGGTTCCATCCCTGGGTCAGGAAGATCCCCTGGAGAAGGGCATGGCAACCCACTGCAGTATTCTTGCCTGGAGAATCCCATGGACAGTGGAGCCTGGCGGGCTACAGTCCAGTTGTCGGGTACGACTGATGGACTAACACACACACACACACGAGGAGGTGGCCATCGCTGTGGGATGCTCTCCAGAGGCTGCGATCACGGCTGCAGAGCACTGTCACTGCTCTTCTGAGCAGGAGAGAAACGATGCAGGCCACAGTGGTGACGGTGCAGGGCCGCCCGGGGACTGCGGCTCAGACGGTAACGATCTGCCTGCAATGCAGGAGACCGGGGTTCCATCCCTGGGTCAGGAAGATCCCCTGGAGAAGGGCATGGCAACCCACTGCAGTATTCTTGCCTGGAGAATCCCATGGACAGTGGAGCCTGGCGGGCTACAGTCCAGTTGTCGGGTACGACTGATGGACTAACACACACACACACGAGGAGGTGGCCGTCGCTGTGGGATGCTCTCCAGAGGCTGCGAGTCGCTGTGGGATGCTCTCCAGAGGCTGCGATCACGGCTGCAGAGCACTGTCACTGCTCTTCTGAGCAGGAGAGAAACGATGCAGGCCACAGTGGTGACGGTGCAGGGCCGCCCGGGGACCCGAGGCAGGAGGGCACAGGCCGGGGGCGCAGTCGGAAGGTAACGCAGAGTGTGTGTGGTTAAGTGTTAGTTGCTCAGCTGTGTCTGACTCTTTGCAACCCCATAGGCTGTAGCCCACCAGGCTTCTCTGTCCATGGAGTTCTCCAGGCAAGAATACTGGAGTGGGTTGCCGTGTCTTTCTCCAGGGAACTCTTCCTGACCCAGGGATCGAAACTGGGTCTCCCGCAGGGCAAGCAGTTTCTTTACCATCTGAGCCATCAGGGAAGTCAGAGTGTGTGGATGCCTTACTTTCAGTGTTCGATGCGTTCCATGAGAGAGGAGGAGAAAATAACAGTTTTAAAGGATCCCCTCACCCTTCCCTGCACGTGCCTATTTTTCTTGGTATGTGATTTGATGGTCAAGAGGCTGACGTGACCACAGAGTCTGCACTCACTGAGGACTCAGTGTGTGTTGTCTGGGGGTCTGTTTGCACTGAGAGATCTGCAGGGGACGTCTGATTGTGCGGGGCAGGGGAGGGGAGGGGATCCAAGCTGGATAGCTGCCCTGGCTGCAGGATGAGCCAGGATGAGGTCAAGATTAAGTTTTCCTGCCCAGCCCCCTCTATTCAAGAGACTGGAGTCGAGGAGTTGGGTGCGTATTCATGGGTCTGTGTATTAAGGGAGCTGACTGAACTGGTCAGAAGAGCCAACGGGGAGACGCCTCAGGCCAGCAGGAGCTGTGCCCTGCAGAGTTTGCCTCAGCGGAGTTCTGCGAGGAATCCTCCCCTAGCAAACGTGGGAGAGCTTCACAGAGCTCCCTGGAGGGGAACATGAAATGAATGGGGGTGGGAGTGCCTAACAGGCCTTGAGCAGTCCTTCAGTTACACCTCCTCCCTCAGTTAAAGCCACTTAGCCCCTATGGCAAGGTGGCCAAGGCAGACTTGGACCTCTGGAAGAGGCTCCGAATGGGGGAAGTAATTAACAAAGAGCCTGGGGCCCTGAGGCATCAGAGCGATGCCCACCCCCACCAGTGCCACCTTCATCCTCATCACCACCATCATGATCAACAGCACCGTTATCAGCATCACCATCCTCGCCCCTCACATCACCATCCCCACCCCTCACATCACCATCCTCACCCCTCCACAGCTAAGCTTAGTGGCTAAGAGCAAGGCCTGGGGAGCCTCGCAAACGCTATGAGCTTCGGCGTAGTTTTGAACTTGCCTGAGCTTCATTTTCCTCATATATAAACTGGGATAATTTTAAAAGGTAATAAAGCTCTTAGCATCTAGCCTGGCACGTGGTGTCAGGATAAGTTGGTTATCACGATCACTGTTCGTGTTTTCATCATTATAGAGCCTTCTAAGTGGAGAGGCTTTGGGTCATTACGGTAGTTCCTGATTGACAGTGGAAATGAGGCTGGCTGTGTCCCACTTTTCAGATAAGGAAAGGGAAGCTCTAAGGAGTGAAGATGTTTGTCCACGTGGCTCAGCTCACAGCCCGGGGGGTGGATGGAAGCCGAGCAGCCCCCTCCCACAGTGCCTGCCTCCTTCACCCTCGTCCTTGGGCACAGTCCCATGAGCTGGGATACACTCCAAAATGCCCATTAAAACACACAGTTATTTTATGGTTTGTTTGCTCCTAAAGACATAAAATCCAAGCTTATCAAACAAAAGTCACACTTACCCCTGCTGACTTGAACGCTAAAGTCCAGCATTATCTATACTCTCAGCCGCCACAGAGAACACTTAGTTCCCCACGGAGCTGGCAACATGCTCCAAGGCTGACCTTTGGCAGTCCTCACCCCTCTAGCCATGAACCAGTCACAAGGCAGGTGGGGTGGGGAGTCAGGCAGGTGGGGAGAAGCCCAGAGATCCCACTTACCAGCTGGACACCTACAGTAAGTTTTTAAACCTCTCTGAACCTTCCTTAATATCCTTATCTGTAAAATGGATTTAACGATGGGAACCTCTTCACCGAGACTTTTTAAGTGGGAAAGAGCTAGCGTGGGAAAGGAAAGTAAAAACGGAAAGAAGGGTTCAAGAGGGAGGGGACAGGTATACTGATGGCTGATTCATGTTGATGGTTGGCAGAAACCAACACAATACAGTAAAGCAAGTGTCCTTCAATTAAAAATAAATAAAGTAAAAAAACGACAAAAACAGAAATAAAAGCAGTATCTCTGAAGACTATCCTGAGCTGAGGCTACAGCTGTGCTTTCCAGGCTGTGTTAAGAGTGGGTTCAAGATACATTAGAGAGCAAGTCCACAAGAGTTACCAATGGATTAGATAAGAGAAGATGAAAGAGCAGATTATATAACCTGGAGAGCGGGTGCCATTGTCTGAGATGGGGAAGTCTGGGGAGAGATGGGACAGGTCTGGCGAGGGTGGGGGAATTTGCATGTGCAAGTTTTAGAATGTCTGAGATTTCCCAGTGGAGATGGCAGTGGGTGGTGGGAGCTGCAACTCTGAAGGAAGCTCCCAGAAGTCCACGTTGAGAATTCAGACTTGGGATGATTGTCATAAGAATGGTATTCATTTATTTATTTTTTAATACTTATTTGGTTGTGTTGGGTCTAAGATGCAGAATGTGAGATGCAGTTCCTGGAACAGGGATCAAACCTGGCCCTACTGCATTGGGAGTTCAGTCTTAGCCAGCCATTGGACCACCAGGGAAGTCCCAAGAATGGTGTTTAAATCCAGGTGGCTCAGCGGTAAAGAATTTGCCTACAATGCAGGAGACACGTGCAGAGACACAGGTTCCATCCCTTGGTTGGGAAGATCCCCTGGAGAAGGAAATTGCAACCCACTCCAGTCAGTATCTTGCCTGAAAAATCCCATGGAAAGGGGAGCCTGACAGGCTCCAGTCCATGGGGTTGCAAAAGAATCGGACATGACTTAGCAACTAACAACACTGAAAGGTATCTCTTGGGAAGTGAGCAGGGAAACTGAAGAGAGAGAGCCCAAAGGGGTGTAAGGAGGACCACCATTCAGGGCTCAGAAAAAGGAGGACCCCATGAAGGACTGGCCAGCAGAGTCAGAGAAAAGTTGGGAAAGTGTTCAGTTTAGGAACTGAGAGAGCAGAGTGCTTCTGGAGGGAGGGAGGGAGTGGTCACCAGTGATGAAGGACTAAGATGAAGCTGCAGAGTGGATGGGGCTGGACGGCAAGAGGGGGTCATGGGGGGCCTTGACTGAGAGGCATCAGAAGAGCGTTGGGAGCAGAGCCAGGCTGTAGTGGGGCTGGGAGAGCGGGGGCCGTGTGTGTGCATGGAAAGAGAATGCAGGAATCAGGAGGTGGCTGTTGAGGGAAGGAGGGGCTCTGGGAGGATGAGAGGGGCATGTCTGTGCACTGATTGAAGTCCCCTGGAGAAAGGACCATGAAAGTGAGCGAGAGCTCCCTGCAGAGGGAGTGCAGTCCCTTTTTTTTTTTTTTGGGTGGTAGACCATTTTTAAAACCTTTATTGAATTTGTTGCAATATTCTTCAGATTTCTGTTGTGGTCTTTTGGCCGCGAGGCATGTGGGATCTTAGTTCCCTGACCAGGGATTGAACCCACACCCCCTGCATTGGCAGGCCAAGTTTTAACCACTGGACCACCAGGGAAGTCCTGGGAGCGAAGTTCCTGAGTAGCTGGAGAGATGAATCCAGAGCACAGGTGGAGAGACTTTTCTCCATCCATCTAGGAAGGAAGAAACAGAAGAGGTACCGGTCTGGGTGGGATTGGTGAGCCTGTTGGTGGGAAGATGAGAGTTTGGAACTAGAGGGAAAGTTCCGGGGCGGAGCAGGAGGTTGCGAGCATTGTCGTCATCCTGTGGCGGGGGGTGGGGGGGAGCAGACCTCCAGAGGGAACAGTGGGGTCTCCTGGAGACACTGATGGCCGCTCACAGACTGAGATCACGAATCCAGAGCCAAGAAGCCAATCGTATCATCTGACGATCTCCAGAAACACTCAACAGCCTAGTGCAGGCCAGAAGACGGTGGGTGCGCGGGGTTCACTCAGAACTGGGATTTTGCCAAAGGGTTGTAACCTACAAGAGAAAGGCTGAGTTACTGGGGAATTCACGTTGAAGAATGGGTGGGATTGGTGAGCTTGTTGGTGGGAAGATGAGAGTTTGGAACTAGAGGGAAAGTTCTGGGGCGGAGCAGGAGGTTGCGAGCATTGTCGTCATCCTGTGGCGGGGGGCGGGGGGGGAGCAGACCTCCAGAGGGAACAGTGGGTTCTCCTGGTGGCACTGATGGCCGCTCACAGACTGAGATCACGAATCCAGAGCCAAGAAGCCAATCGTATCATCTGACAATCTCCAGAAACACTCAACAGCCTAGTGCAGGCCAGAAGACGGTGGGTGCGCGGGGTTCACTCAGAACTGGGATTTTGCCAAAGGGTTGTAACCTACAAGAGAAAGGCTGAGTTACTGGGGAATTCATGTTGAAGAAGAGGCTGGATGGCAAGAGAAGAGAGGCGTGGCATGAGCGGGCGGGGGCTCAGTGCACTAAATCCCAAGTAATAGGGCAGTGGGGGGATTTGAGTGGCAGGGATGGGAGGATGAGGACGTACTGAGATCCAGATTTGAGGATGAGGCGGTCCAGGTGTGAGATGTCCCTGAATGTGAAATCTGATGTGACATCACCCTGAATGAGGACAGAAGGCCCCGATCAGGAGGGAGGTGCAGTCGCTGGTCTGCTGTGCCTGAGCTCCGAGAGCCAGGCCGGGTGCTGCTGGGATTCCCAGCAGGCTCTGCAGCCCTCTGCCCAGATCCTGCCACTTTCTAGATGCAGGACCCCAGAGACTTATTTCCCCTCTTGGTGCTTGAGTATCTCTACTTGTAAAAATGCGGGTAATAATTTGTACTTGTCTCCTCAAGCTATTATGAAGACTAGAGGAGATAATTCAGATAAAGCACCAAACAGTGCTGGGGCTAGTTAAGTGCCAATAAGTGTTAAATATGGAGCTATTGCAAACCTAGACAGCATATTAAAAAGCAGAGACCTCACTTTGCCAACATAGGTCAGTATAGTCAAAGCTATGGTTTTTCCGGTAGTCATGTACATGACCCCAGAGACTTATTTCCCCTCTTGGTGCTTGAGTATCTCTACTTGTAAAAATGAGGGTAATAATTTGTACTTGTCTCCTCAAGCTATTATGAAGACTAGAGGAGATAATTCAGATAAAGCACCAAACAGTGCTGGGGCTAGTTAAGTGCCAATAAGTGTTAAATATGGAGCTATTGCAAACCTAGACAGCATATTAAAAAGCAGAGACCTCACTTTGCCAACATAGGTCAGTATAGTCAAAGCTATGGTTTTTCTGGTAGTCATGTACAGATGTGACAGTTGGACCATAAAGAAGGCTGAGTGCAGAAGAATTGATGCTTTCAAATTGTGCTACTGGAGAAGCATCTTGAGAGTCCCTTGGACTGCAAGGAGAATAAACAGTCAATCTTAAAGGAATCAAGGCTGAATACTCATTGGAAGGACTGATACAAAAGCTGAAGCTCCAATACTTTGACCACCTGATCCAAAGAGCTGACTCATTGGAAAAGGCCCTGATGCTGGGAAGGATTGAAGAAAGAAGACTGAGAAATGGAGGGTTGTGTGTATGCGTGCTTAGTCACTCAGTCACATCTGACTCTTTGTGACCCAATGGGCTGCAGCCTGCCAGGCTCCTCTGTCCATGGGACTCTCCAGGCAAGCATACTGGAGTGGGTTGCCATTCCCTTCTCCTGGGGATCTTCCCAACCCAGGGATCAGATCCAGGTCTCCTGCACTGCAGGCAGATGCTTTACCATCTGAGCCGCCAGGAAGCCCCTAGATGAATGAAGGTGATCAATAGATACCAGGGTGCCCTCCCTACCTCCAGCACACTGGAGTGTGTACACACGCATGCACAGGCATGCACACAGGCACGTTCTTTTGGGATAAATGTTGCTTTGCACTATAAGGTATTATTTTCTGAAGCATAGCCTTTGCTCAGTGTCAGTTCAGTTCAGTTCAGTCGCTCAGCTGTGTCCGACTCTTTGCGACCCCAGGAATCGCAGCACGCCAGGCCTCCCTGTCCATCACCATCTTCTGGAGTTCACTCAGACTCATGCCATCCAGCTATCTCATCCTCGGTCGTCCCCTTTTCCTCCTGCCTCCAGTCCCTCCCAGCATCAGAGTCTTTTCCAATGAGTCAACTTCTCGCATGAGGTGGCCACAGTGCTCATACTCAGTAAGAGATGCTGCTACCAACGGTCACATATGTGCAGACGGCACAAACACACACTTACATGTGAAACATGCCAGGGACAGGTGTCCAGAGCAGCCCCCAATATCAGACACAGTAATGTCAGAGAGGAGGTGGGATGCCTTCAGACTGTGTCCACGGGGTGGGCAATATGATGAAGGAGGTGCCCTTCCCACTGGTGATCAGAGGCTGGGCCTGGGTTTATGAGTTCTGAAGACTCGGGGCACAGATGTGCAGGAACAGAGACGGCCCTCCTTGGAACTCTGAGTCATCAGCTAGCTTTAATGAGAACTAACCCTCAGAGAGGGGCTTCCCTGGTGGCTCAGATGGTAAAGAATCCTCCTGCAGTGCAGGAGACCTGGGTTTGATCCCTAGGTCGTGAAGATCTCCTGGAGGAGGCCATGGCAACCCACTCCAGTATTCTTGCCTGAAAAATCCCATGGACAGAGGAGCCTGGCGGGCTATAGTCCATGGGGTTGCAAAGAATTGGACACAATTGAAGTGACTGAGTATGCACGCAGTCCTCAGAGAGGAGCTGGGGTAGGGAAAAGGCAGACCGGAAGAGAGAGTATAGGGACTCCAGTCTGTTCCACTGATCAACACAAGTCAGTATCTTGAGAGTCTCAAAGCTGGATCCCTGAGAGGTTGACCCTGTGCTGGGCAGTACTCATAGCTGTTCTCTGGTTCAGCGTTTGATCCTTCTCAGTCACGGGGCAATGAAGCTTCCTCCTCCACTTACCCGCAAGGTTCACTTCCACTGTGGATATTTTCAGTGGAAATCATGGCCAGCTTAAGGCAAATAACGTTCAGTCACAGAAAACATGAAAAAGAAAGCTCTTGGCATTTGGGAACACGGGTAAAGAATTCTGTCTTTCTGAAACTGGAGTTTTATTTGATGTTTCTTGGAAAGAAACCATCTAACTTGCTTTATATAGTCCTTCATGTCTTCAAAGGGTTCAGAATCAGACAAAAAAAACCATAAATAATCCAAAAAAAATGCTGTACTCTCTCTTATGAATGCTGTTTCCTTCCTCCTCATAAGGTAGGAATATTTATGAACTCTGAAAAGTAACTTCAGGGGGAAAAATGCAACCTCAGTCCAGTTTTATAACAGTGAAAGTGTTTGGTTCTTGCCTTCTGGATTCTTTTTAACTCAGCGCAGTATTATTTATACAAGTTGACATACACAACTCACTGAAGCCAAAGTCCTTCAGATTTATGTCTGCCTTCCTGGGTGTTTACGCTTTTAGAAAAGGGGATTTGCAGCCCAGGAACATGTATGTTAATCCAAACAGGGCTCCTTCTCACTACTTCAGACCCCAGATGTAGACCTGACCTATGAATCCAGCCCTCCGCACCCCCATGCCCAACCCGCTCCCCCGATCCATGTGGAATCACCCACACTGGTCACAAACTGAGTTTCAGCCACAGGAGCAAGCTCTCTCGTCTCAGCCTGTCTGTCTGCTGTCTGTCTGTCTAGACATTCAGAGCCCCACCAGGCAGGTCAGTCCCAGGGCTTGGACCCAGGTGGACATAACAGGGTCATGACCCATGAGAATGGCTCAAAGCCCAGTCTCTCGGACACTCTGAGGCCAGTCCCTGTGGCCTCTTCACAGACAGCCATCAGTTAAGAGATGTGGTATCCCCCAGCTCCCCTGGCCGTCTGGTGGGCAAGTATTTTAAGCTTGATTTCTTCTGGAAGGAAAGTGTAAGAAACTTCTGCCTTGGGACTTCCTGGATGGTCCTGGTTTGATTTCTGGTCAGGGAACTAGATCCCACAGGCTGAAACTAAAGATTCTGCATGCTGCAACAAAGATCAAAGATCTCATGTGCCACAAGTAAGATTTGACATAGGCAAATAAATAAATTAAAAAAAAAAAAGAAACTTCTGCCTTGATGCTCTGATCTGTGCACAATAAAAGACCACGGGTCCCATGAAGGGAGCCTCTGAGGTGTCTGGAGGGAGATGAGAGTCTCTCCTATTTCCACCCAGTTCAGGACTCTCTCTGCTTTATCTACTTCTCTGTTGCTGCACTCGGGCTTTCTCTAGCTGCAGTGAGCAGGGGCTACTCTTCATTGCGGTACTCTAGCTCCTCACTGCAGAGGCTTCCCTGGCTGCAGAGCAAAGGCACTAGGGGGCACGGGCTTCACTAGTTGCAGCACCCAGGCTCACAAGTTGTGTCTCAGGGCTTAGCTGCTCCAAGGCATGTGGCTTCGAGGCATCTTCTTCCCAGACCAGGGATCAAACCCGTGTTCTTTGCACTGGCAGGCAGATTCCCATCCACTGGACCGCCAAGGAAGTCCATTGCTCTCTTAACTTGTCATGGTGTTCAAGTAGCCGTGCTCTTTGGCTAAAGTGAGAACCAGGTCATCCCACACCTACTAAGTGCAATGCTGGAGAAGCAAGAAATGGGGCTCCTACAGCCATCGTTCTCATGGAACACATAGCCCAGGCCTTTCCAATCACCAGGCTCCCAGAGATGAGGACCCAGGTCCCTCACTCTTGTCCCATGGCCCCTTCAAGCTCCCCAAGTTCCAGCGCACACTCAAGCTGGGGCTCTGGGAGCTTGTGCGAAGCCTTACTGCCCAGAGGATGAAACTGAAGGTAGGACTGGATGGGGTGGAGGGGAAGGCCAGGTCAGGAAGGGGCTATTTGAACAGAAACATTAAAAAGCCAACCCTGTGCACATCTGAGCATTTTAGGAAGAGGGGCAGCAAGCCTGTGATGTGGGAGTGAGCCCGGGGTCATCCAGGAGACAGCCCAGGCTGTTGGGCTTGTGTTCAATTAAAGCGTCATTTTCTTAGAATCAGTGTGAACTTCTGCTTCATGTACTTAGTTGTTCAGTTTTGTCCAACTCTTTGTGACCCTCCAGGCTGCTCTGTCCATGGGATTTCTCAGGCAAGAATACTGGAGTGAGCAGCCGTTCCCTACTCCAGGGGAAATCTTTACCCAGGGATCGAACCCATGTCTCCTGTGTCTCCTGCCTTACAGGCAAATTCTTTACCCACTGAGCCACCAGGGAAGCTCATTCTGTTTTGTACTAGCCACCAAGTTTAGACAGAAACTTAAGTTTTCAAAATACACATATCATCAGAGTTGCAAGATGTTGCCTTCATCAAGCCATTATCAGTCATTCATTTGCCAGGGTAACTGATTCACCAGAACCCTGCCAGCACCACGGCTCCAGCAGCAGCTATTAAAGGAAGGGGTTTGGAGGAAGCTAGTGGCCTGGGGACCTGAGCAGGTGGAGTGTGGAAGGAGGAAGGACCACCTCAAAGCAAAAGAGGGGCCCTCAAAGGAGAACCATTTGACCAAAGACTGGACTTACCTCTTAAGACAGATGTTTGAGATGTGAATCAGCCCAGGTTCTCACTGCTCATTTTTCAAGTGGGGAAAAGCGCAAATTGTGGTCAGCAGCCCAGAACAAAGTCCGGCTTTCAGAAAAGAGGATTTGCCATGAATCCTAGTCAGACACTTAATTGGCACCCACCCATCCATGGTCACCTGTTGAGTGAGCGCCTGGTGCCAGGGACCATGCTGGATAAGAGGGGCTGCCTTGACCCTTACAGTTCAGAGCCCAGAGAGACACGATTGCCAGGTCATTATTAAAATCCCCGGGTGGGGACAAGAGCATGCGTGCATGCTAAGTTGCTTCAGTCATGTCTGACTCTTTGCGATCCTTATGTGAATCAGCCCAGGTTCTCACTGCTCATTTTTCAAGTGGGGAAAAGCGCAAATTGTGGTCAGCAGCCCAGAACAAAGTCCGGCTTTCAGAAAAGAGGATTTGCCATGAATCCTAGTCAGACACTTAATTGGCACCCACCCATCCATGGTCACCTGTTGAGTGAGCGCCTGGTGCCAGGGACCATGCTGGATAAGAGGGGCTGCCTTGACCCTTACAGTTCAGAGCCCAGAGAGACACGATTGCCAGGTCATTATTAAAATCCCCGGGTGGGGACAAGAGCATGCGTGCATGCTAAGTTGCTTCAGTCATGTCTGACTCTTTGCGATCCTAACGGACTATAGCCTACCAGATTCCCTTATCCATGGGATTTTCCTGGCAAGAATACTGGAGTGGGTTACCATTTCCTCCTCCAGGGGATCTTCCCAATCCAGGGATCAAACCTGTGCCTCCTAAGGCTCCTGCATTGCAGGTGGATTCTTTTCTGTTGAGCCACTGGGTGGAGGCTCTGTCCTACTTGACGATGGACGGGGCTCTCCCTGGGCACACAGCCTGGGGCGGCCTCACCTGCACCACGCCGTGGCCTTGGCCCTCGGCCCTCCAGCCCACTCTGCCCTCCCACTCATCCTGGATTTGGCAGGATGCATGGACGCCCGTGCCAGGGCAAACTGGCAAAGGGAAACAGAAAGGAGGACTGGACGTTTTGCAACCGCAACAGAAAACTAAACAAACAGAAAGCACCTTGTTGCGTGTGGTCTCTCAGCGCTTCCTCCCTGGGGTGACGCACTCGCCATATGAGCTGCTGCGGGCCCAGGGCTTCTGGTCACCCGAGACACTGCCAGCCTGGGTCAGGCACTGCTATTGTGGCTGAGTTGCTAAGTTGTGTCCAACTCTTTGTGAACCCACGGTCTGTAGCCCACCAGGCTTCTACGTGGGATTTCCAGGCAAGAATACTGGAGTAGGTCCACATTTCCTCCTCCAGGGGATCTTCCCAGTCCAGCGACCGAATCCGCATCTCCTGCATTGGCAGGCAGACATTTTACCACTGAGCCACCAGGGAAGCCTGGGGTCTTTAAAAAAAAAGAGCTTTTTTTTTTTTAAGGGAGCTTTTAAAAAAAATACTGCAGTGGAATCCCACTGGAGTTTTGGAGAGGTTGCTCTGTATGTGGGTATTTTGTATAAGCCCCTGGTGGAGTCCAGTGTCCTCTAGGGTTGAGGGCTCCCCACCTCTCTCTCCATGCAGCGTCCAGGCTGTGTCCAGTAGATGCTCCGTACAGGCCTTAAGGGAGGCATGGATGGTCCTCCATCTCGTGATTAAAGACCCGGTTTCCTCCAGTTTGTGTTTTGCAAAAAGTGTTTCATTAAAGCAAATGCCTCAATATCTACGCTGTATCCTTTCTTCAAGCAGCCAATAGTTTACAGTCCAACTGGCTGGGACTGCTCTCCAAAAACCCAACATTTTCCCTTTAAAACGAGCTGATAACGCTGTTTCTGGATCAGCCCCGAGCTGAGCTGGCAGCTCACAGAACAGAACTCTCCATGAGCCCTCCCTGCCCTCCTCCGCCCCTCCCCAGCCTCTTCCTCCCACCCCCCCCCGTTTCTGGACTCAGGAAAGGCCACCCTTCCAGTCGCTCAGGTCTGAGTCCGCAGTTAGGATGGTCTTGTCTCCCTCCTCATGGGGAGGCCGGGGCTCCTGACTGCAGAGTGTCTCTCCCTGGGTCCCGGGTCTCCCAGGAGGACTCCTGACTGTCTTCTGTGTACTCAAGCTTCTGCTTGCTGCCACCATTTAGGCACAGCCGAAAGGTCTTACATTTTTCACGTTTTCATTTTGACATCCATTTCATTTTGACATCCAGATTGCAAAATAGTGTAAACAATTTCCTTACGGTCCCCACCCAGATTCCCCAAATGTTGACATTTTGCCCTGTTTCTCTATCCTTTTCCCACGCCCCCAAGATACAACCCACGTGTTTGCCTATGGAGTGTCTCTCTGAATGTCTGAGAGTAAACCGCAGACAGCAAAGGCGCTCATCCCTGACAACTTCAGTGTGTGTCTCCGAAGAATAAGGACATCCTCTCAAACGACCATGGTTCAGTGGTCAAAATCAGGACATTAACCTTGATGCAATCCTATCATCTAATCCAGCAGTACCCAACTTTTGGCACCAAGGACCAGTTTCATGGAAGACAGCTTTTCCATGAATGAGGGGTGGATGATCTCAGGATGATTCGAGTGCATCACATTGATTGTACATTTTATTTCTAATTTAAAGCTGCTGGTGGTCTGTGACCAGAGGTGGGGACCCCTTGTTTAATCTACATATCTGATACAGATGTTACCATCTGTTCCAATCATGTCCTTTATGGCAAAAGGAAAATCCCTCATCACCCAGCACAGTCAGCCATCATGTCCCTTCAATATACCTTAATCTGGAATTCCAGGGAATCTCTCTCAAATAATTCATGTTAGGTTATGTTGGCTCTGTAACAAAAGGCCTCCACTGCCTTGTGAATTTAAAGGGGGCCCAACTCAGGAATTCCCTGGGGTCCAGTGGCTAAGACTCAAAGCTTCCGATGCAGGGCGACCTGGATTTGATCCCTGGTCAGGGAACTAGATTGCACATACTGCAAGGAAGACTGAAGATCCTGCATGCCCCAACTACGATTCAGTGCAGCCAAATAAATAACAAATAATATTAAAAAAATAAAGGGAGCCTGTCTCTCAGATGTGACCCACTCAGCCCTGCAGCGCCGCCCCAAACTGCCCCCAGGCTACTTGCTTCTGGACACAGACCAGTTCCAGCAGGTAACTTTTGAATTAACTATCCTTTTAATTTTTCACATTTAATAATTCCAAAATTATACAAAAGTAGAGTGGGGACAGGAGGAGAAGGGGACGACAGAGGATGAGATGGCTGGATGGCATCACCGGCTCGATGGACATGGGTTTGGGTGGACTCCGGGAGTTGGTGATGGACAGGGAGGCCTGGCGTGCTGCGGTTCATGGGGTCGCAAAGAGTTGAACACGACTGAGCGACTGAACTGAACTGAACTGAGAGACAATAGTATAAAGCACCTCCATGTTCATGTCATCCAGCTTTAACAGTCATCCACTCGGGGCCAGTCTTGTTTTATCTCTACCCACATCTGTTCCCCACTCTCTGTATTACTGTGAAGTTCAGCTGTTACTACCTCTAGGTTGGGAGGGAAGAGAGCAGGGAGGGACTACTGGATCCTGGAAGAGAGAACTCTGTATTCAGTGACACCTTCAGAGGAGCCGTGACCTTCATCAAGGAACACGGAAACCCCAAGGTGATCTCACGAGAAGGCAGGCAAGGGGCAGGGATATTCCACCTTATTCTTCTCCCTGTCTCTGATCTCTAGGTGAGGCTTCCTGCTCTCAGACCCTAACTGGATCCAGAGGGCAAGAATTCCCCTGATGTAAGGTCAGTTCAGTCACTCAGTTGTATCCGACTCTTTGTGACCCCATGGACTGCAGCACACCAGGCTTCCCTGACCATCATCAACTCTTGGAGCTTGCTCAAATTCAAGTCCATTGAGTCGGTGTGCCATCCAGCCATCTCATCCTCTGTTGTCGCCTTCTCCTCCTGCCCTCAATCTTTCCCAGCATCAGGGTCTTTTCCAATGAGTCAGCTCTCCACATCAGGTGGCCAAAGTGTTGGAGCTTCAGCATCAGTCCTTTCAATGAATATTCAGGACTGATTTCCTTTAGGATTAACTAGTTTGATCTCCTTGCTTTCCAGGGGACTCTCCAGAGTCTTCTCCAACACCATAATTCAAAAATGTCAATTCTCTGGCACTCAGCCTTCTTTATGGTCCAATACTCACATCCATACATGACTACTAGAAGAACCATAGCTTTGACTAGACAGACCTTTGTGGGCAAGGTGATGTCTCTCCTTTTTAATATGCTGCCTAGGTTTGTCATAGCTTTCCTTCCAAGGAGCAAGTGTCTTTGCTGTCACGATAGGTGACATGGGGGTTCTGGGACCAAGTGGGGGGTGGGATGAGACACCCAGGGGAGCTGCAGCCTCCTCACTTCTCCAGGCGCCCCTGCATGGTGAATTCTCAATCACCAGACCACTAGGCAAGCCCCTAAGCACATTTGTATTTCCATATGCACCTAGGAGATTGGTAGGATCTTAATAAACATACTTGGGTCAAATAAATTGTTTAGGAAAATGACCGCCTAGAGCTTGCGTCTGCAGTCTCTGGGATCTAATGCCTGATGATCTGAGGTGGAGCTGACGTAATAGTAATAAAATGCACAGGAAATGTGATGCACTTGAACCATCCGGAAGGCATCCCCCGTCCCCTGGTTCATGGAAAAATTGTCTTCTGCAAAACTGGTGCCAAAAAGGTTGGGGACCGCTGGCCTAGACAACTGAAAAGGTAATGAGCTCTGAGAGGTCCTTCTGAGCCAGAAAGTCTACAATGGAACACGGCATCTCTGGGGTGCATTTTAAGAATGGTCCTCCAAATTTGAGCTTGTTTAGTCAGTAGGGAAGGGGTTGCTACGCTGCGCTGTGTGCTGAGGCATTTCTGACTCTTTGCCATCCCATGGACTGAGCCCACCAGGCTCCTCTGTCCACGGGATTCTCCAGGCAAGAATACTGCAGTGGGTTGCCATGCCCTCCTCCAGGGGATCTTCCCAACCCAGGGATCCAACCCAGGTCTCCCGAGTTGCGGGTGGATTCTTTACCACCTGAGCTACCAGGGAAGCCCAAGGAAGGGGTTCCCTTAGAGCTAAGTGTCCCAATTCTGCTTTAAGGAGACAAAGATGAGCAGCTATTATAGTTTTGCCTTCTTGAATCCCTTTTGGAAATGCATGTCATATACAGCATTGGGGAAAGGAATGGAAACCCACTCCAGTATTCTTGCCTGGAGAATCAGAATGGACAGAGGAGCCTGGTGGGCTACAGTCCATGGGGTCACAAAGAGTCAGACACAACCGAGCATGCAATACAGGACAGCACACTGAGGAGCAGAGCCTTCGACATTCCACGGTATCTTCTCCTTGGCAACTGATTCTCCTAAGGACTTAGGCTTGGCTCAGGGAAGTGCTTTCAGGAAAAGGAGACTCAGTGGAGAAGTGAGAGAGGATGAGAGAGCATCCTTTGGCCTTGTCACTTCCCGTCTTCTCACAACGTCGTCTGGTCTCACCCAGAGGGGAATTTTAACCTCCAGCCTATCACTGCACGCCTTCTGAATCTGTACTGGTTACGGAGGACTCCTTATCATCCTTTGATTCAGCCCTTCCTGACAGGTAGGAATGAGTCAGTGTTTATGGCTGCCAGCAACAGCGTCTGACTCCGACTGACTTAGCAGAGAGAACTTCCAGGAGGGACCCTGAGCTCAAGGAACAAAGAGGAAGCTGGGAGAGCAGGCACGAGTGTGCTAGCGACAGGGCAGCGGGTACCTCAGCCAACGTGCCCCGTGCCACTCCCCACCCCCTAGCCACAAGGATGCTGCCCTCCCATCAGCCCCCTCTTGCTCGCTTGCTCCAGGTTCAAGGTGCTGGGAAAGGGCTGGATTGGCCCAACATAGGCCATGGCTGCCCTCGGCTGTCTGGGGGGCGGGTTGCGGGGGGGAGAAAGTTTCGCGGGTGGAAGGGAACAGCGAGAGGCAGGTGCACAGAGAGCGACTGTGGTGGAAATAAGAAGGTGGGGAGTGCAGTGTTGACAGCAGCGCCATTTACACAGCCAGGGCACGGCAGCAAGCTATGTCCATCAGCAGAGGAGTGGATAAAGAAGACGTGCTGCGTGTATACGATGGAACACGACGCAGCCACAAAGAGGGACACAACTGTGCGATGTGCAGAGACATGGAGAGACCTAGAGACTGTCCTGCAGAGTGAACTCAGAAGGAGGAAAACAAACATCGTATCACTTATACGCGGAATCTAGAAAAATGGTACAGATGATCTTACGGGCAAAGCAGGAATAGAGGCACGGACATAGAGAACCATGTATGGACACCAAGGAGGAAAGCAAAGTGGGAGGAACTGGAAGATTGGGATTGACATGTTTACACTGCTGGGCTTCCCAGGTGGCATGGTAAAGAACCCATCTGCCAAAGCAGGAGACACAAGAGAAGCCAGCTCGATCCCTGGGTCAGGAAGATCCCCTGGAGAAGGAAACAGCAACCCATCCCAGTATTCTTGCCTGGAGAATTCCATCAACAGAGGAGCCTGGTGCGCTACAGTCCATGGGGTTGTGCAAACTCAGACACAAGTGAAGTGACGCAGCACGCACACACTCCTGCTGCTGCTGCTGCTGCGTTGCTGCTGCGTATTAAACAGATAATCAGAACCTACTGCGCAGCACAGGGGACTCTGCTTGGTGCTCTGTGGAGATCTAAATGGGAAGGAAATCCAAGAAAAAAGAGGAGATCACATATACACGTAGAAGATTCACTTTGTTGTACGTACAGCAGAAACTAACACAGCACTGGAAAACAACTGTACTCCCCACCAAAGGTTTTAAAAGTGGGGAGTGGGCAGAATGGATGCCGGATACTCCCCAGTCCTCCTCCTAGACGAAAGCTCACAAGAAATGTGCAGGATACGTGGGAAGAAAGGCCATGCACTCAGAGCATCAAAAGCAAGCCTAAAGAGCAAAACACGACCCACCTTGGAACCCTCTGGGGAAAATGGCCATGCTCCCTCAATGAATATGGTCACTGTGATTCCAAACCAGACCCATGCCGAAGTTTTCAAGATGCTTAAAGTAACTCCAAAATGCACGTGAAAGACACAGTGTGGAATGGCCAGGACAGTCTTGAAAAACAAGGACAAGAAATTCAAAACATAAATCTATAGTAATTAGCACAACGTAGAAGAAATGAGAAGATCAATGGAAAAGGGAAGAGTAGAGAAGCAGAACCACATAATGTGAGAATCTGGTGGATGTAAAAGAGCCATTTTAGGGGAAAGTCCTGGCTGTCAATGGGGAAAAGTAAAGTTAGATTCATATTATATCATTTAAAAAATCTGGATAAAGATGAAAACAAACCATAGCACTATATGAACAATATATCAGAAGATATATTTACAACTTTGGCCTAGGGAAGGGCTCTTAAAGTACAAAAGACAAGCATCTATGTAAGAGGGATAAATCTGACTTTCAGAATCGTGACAACTGCGTCAAATACACCACAGCAGTTGAAAGACATGCAGTGGAATACAACCTATGCTCACAAAAAGATGTGTTCAAGAATATTTGTAGATTTATTCCCCCTAGCCCAAACTGTGGAGAAGGCAATGGCACCCCACTCCAGTACTCTTGCCTGGAAAATCCCATGGACGGAGGAGCCTGGTAGGCTGCAGTCCATGGGATCGCAAAGAGTCGGACATGACTGAGCGACTTCACTTTGACTTTTCACTTTCATGCATTGGAGAAGGAAACGGCAACCCACTCCAGTGTTCTTGCCTGGAGAATCCCAGGGACGGGGGAGCCTGGTGGGCTGCCGTCTATGGGGTCGCACAGAGTTGGACACGACTGAAGCGATTTAGCAGCAGCAGCAGCAGCAGCCCAAACTGTAAGAGCTCAGGTGCTAATTAATAAGTGAAGAGTGTGGTTTGTCCAGACAACAGACTACTTACTACTGGGCAGGAAAAAGGATTTCTGTTGATGTAACATTACGTTGAGTAAAAACGGAATCAGACAGAAAGACCACGTTCTGTATGATTCCAGCCCATTCAAACTCAGAAACTAATTTATGGTGGGAAAAAAACCGGAATTGGAGTCTCCCCTGGAAGTGGGGCTGGCAGGGGAGGGACTGGATGAGAAGGAATGTGGAGGAACTTTCTGGAGTGACAGTCATGCTCTTTATCTGGATACGGGTGTGGGTGACAGCTGCATCCTTGGTCAAACTTAGCAAATGCACACTGGAGAGTTGTTGTATTATATGTAACTCTTATCTCAAAAGAAGACTGATACAAAATTAATGAACTCTAAATCATATGCAGGTGGAGGCAAGAAGTTGCCAATGACTATGATTTCCTTGGAAACGTATCACAAGGTAAGATGAATGAATGGACAGATATACAATCAAGGAAGTAAAACGAGAAAGGCAGAATCTAGTTGGTGGGTGTTCTCTGTACATTTCTTCCAACTTTTCTGTATGTTTGAAAATCTTCATAATAAAATATTGAGAAAAGACTGGAGAAAACGTATTTCCAACATATAAGAGACTTTTACCCAGAAAATACAGAGAGCTAATTATGCTTTTGAATTGTGGTGCTGGAGAAGTCTCTTGAGAGTCCCTTGGACTGCAAAGAGATTCAAACTGGTTAATCCTAAAGGAAATCAACCTTGAATATTCACTGGAAGGACTGATGCCGAAGCTGAAGCTCCAATACTTTGGCCACCTGATGCAAAGAGCCAACTCATTAGAAAAGACCCTGATGCTGGGAAAAAGTGAAGGCCAAAGAAGAGGGTGGCAGAGGATGAGACGCTTAGATAGCATCAGTGGACATGAATTTGAGTAAACTCTGGGAAATGGTGGAGGACAGAGGAGCCTGGCATGTTGCAGTCCATGGGGTTGCAGAGTCTACACAACTGAGCCACTGAGCAATTATTGAGAGGAAAAATTAAAAACTCAACTAAAAATAAGCAAAGGCCATCAGAGAGAAAAAAGCAGATGTCAACTATATTGAAAAGATCATCCTACACAGAAGTGGAAAATTCGAATTCGGCCAACACCCCCACTCCAGGCTGGTGTCACCCTGCAAAGCCTTGGCAGAACATTAGCAGGTGGTCGTATGAAGTCGAGCAGACAATACGGCAGCATGTGTCTGTTTCAGCCCATCACCCTGAAGCACCACCGGCATCTCTCCTGCAGGCTGGCAAGGTATGAATGAAGCAGCGCCAAAGATACAGAGGCCACAGCAGGACACCAGGGAAAAGGCCTTATTCCTGTTTGCAGCGATCAGAATGAAGTGGAGTCACTATGGAAAACCTACGACCTCTGCTAAGTCAGAGCCACATACTGACAGCTCAGCATTTATAGAACAACAAAACTGCTGAGTAAGTAAACACACATACACATACGCGTGTGCTGTGGAGAAAAAGGGCTGGAAAAACACAAACTCCTGTCTTGGCAAGGAAGCAAGATTAAACAGGAGCCAGAACCACCACTTGATTTGAGATAAACGTGTGTGTTTCTGTGTATATCTGTGAATCTCTGCTTCACAGGTTCGGGAGAGGAATGGACTAGGAGTTAGGGGTTTGTGTGTGTGTGTGTGTGTGTGTGTATGTGTAGATACAGACTGTTACATATAGAATGGATAAACAGAAGTTCCTCCTGCATAGCACAGGGAGTTATATTCAATAGCCTATGATCAACTATCGGGCTTCCCAGGTGGTGCAAGCTCTCTGGAGAAGGGAATGGCACCCCACTCCAGTATTCTTGCCTGGGGAATCCCATGGACAGAGGAGCCCGGTGGGTTACAGTTCATAGGGTAGCAGAGTTGCACACAACCAAAGTGACTTCAGGTGTGTGAAGTGTGTGAAGTTCAGCTGCACAAAACTTCAGTTGTGTGATGTGACTTCAGCATGCATGTGATAAACTAAATGGAAAACAACATCAAAAAGAATGTATGTATGTGTATAACTGAGTCACTTTGCTAAGCAGCAGAAATTAGCATAACACCAAATCAACTATAGTTCAATAAAAACAAACTTTAAAAATGTAGACACACATGTACTGCTCACGTAATTGAAAAGTATGAATCTATTACCTGCTTAAAACAAAGCTCACCCAGTCTTTTAACTTTCCTAGCACTTATTTCAGAAGTGGCAAATTATTTGTTTATAGGAATTCATAGGATTTTATAAACTGTATCCCCAAAGTAGACTGTAATTTCTCTCTGGCACCCCTACACCAGCTCCCACCTGCCACACAGCACAGGGCTCCCCAAACTCCATGGCCCCTTTAGAAGAAGCAGTGATGAGTTCACCACAAATCAGGGCATTTGTTGATTTCTGGCTTCAAGCAGGTGCTATACAGATAAGCTTAAGAGTCAAACAAGACTTCCATTTTTTGAATGTTCTTCAAACTACCAAGACAGGCTGAGATGGCAGGTATCTGCTATAATCACTAATCAATACAGTTTAGACCTGTGACCTAATACTCCACAACCAGCCTAGGTGCTGAGTCATACCTGACTACGTGGGCAGAAAACTTTGCAGTTGCTCTCACCAGCCACTTCAAAACGTTAAAGAGTGGTTTGCTTTTAAGTATGCTACACAGATTTGACTTCAAGCGACAATTCACAAAATCTGCATGCAGGTAATACATTCAGTGAATGATAAGGGCAGAGTGTGGGTGTGTGTGTACATATCCATGATTTCAGCTGCTTCTCCACCATTTTGTGAAATAAATCAAAGAGCTCACCAAAACTAGTTGAAAGTTTTATTTATATAAAATTCATTCCAAACATAACAGATTGGGTTTCTTTAAAAAAAATCTGCAATTATTTACAGCAGTATTGCACAAGTAAAGTGGCAATTACCCTGTCAAAATCCATCAGTGCAAAACACAAGCCAGGGAAATTGCAATACAAATGCTACATACGCTGGGTCCTAGGAAAAAAAGTTAGACAGATCAGTGCTATTTATAAATGAGTACCTGATGAGTTCTGATACAGTAACTAGTGGTCACAGAACCTGGACACACAAATTAAAGAGAGCTTCTAAGTCTGAAATTCCCAAATCAAAGTAGTCAAGTTATTTAGCTGGGAGCTTGAGGGTGCTTCTTACACACGATGCCGTCTGGAGCAGGACAGGTGTTACCCCAGCTGGTTTAGCGACACGTGTGGCCATGTCACTGCACACGTGCGTGCAGACTGGACACACACAGGCACCAAGCTAAATCAGCAGGGATGACAGAACCATCAACACAGAGCCGCTAGAAAACCTTTCAAGCTTTCACCTCTTTGCACCCAGGCCAGTGGGGTCCAGACCCCCGCTTGAAGGCTTTGGAGAAGCAGAAGGAAGGCGTCACCCTGAAGACACAGGTGGATCGAACGCTGGGACCAAATGGTTGAGGGCTAGGGTGGGGGGCGCGGGGCTGCACAGTTAGTTCCTGAAGATACATAGTAGAGTCTGCACCTCAAAGCATAGGAAGCCACAGAGCACGGTTGGGGGTGGGGGAATTCAACTAGTCACCAGTTACCAACAAAGGTCAGCACTGTGAGGTGGTCCAGTAGTCACTTGGGAAGCAGGGCAACTGGTCAACCCGGGCCTTCGATCTGCCTGGTCTCTGCCTTCAACAGTCTCACGGCAACACCTGCAGAAGTGGATGTGTGAGTGTCTCTAAACACTGAGCTGTCAGGGATAAATCTTCAATGGAAAGCTCTTTCCCACTGCTAATAATAGGTATTTTGTTTTGTAAGATATGGCCTGAAGTTAACAGCACTTATTTCTATGAGAAGCTAGCTGTTCAGGAATTAAAGAGTCACTGGAAAGTTCTAGAGGAGAATCTGATAGCCTATCAGATTTCTGGTCATTATGCCGTCTAAACACAAACCTCATCATGAGGACAGCAAACCCTAATAATTTAAACCCACTGGACTAGAAATACCAGGAACCAAAGCTGGGGAGGGCCACCCTGGGGAGAGTACGTGGCCTGCCTTGAGCTGACCAGTCACCACCTCAAGAGTTAAAGCAATTAACAGGACAGCAGAGGGCAAAGGGGAAAGGGAGGTCAACACTTTGCAAACTTAAGACATTAAATAAGCCAGAAATAAATATACAACATTCCTACAAGTTACAGCATTATGAAACAGTAGGACACATTACATAGAAAAAGAATCTACAATATTTACAGTCCTCAATTCTGAAAAAGTTTAGTAAAAACTGATTTTTTTTTTCTTTTACTCATTTAGGCTGTACAAAATTTTACAAGAAAGGACACATAATAATTGCACACAGAAATCTGGCTCAGTTAAGTAAAATACGACTTCCTAATCTAATAAATAGTCAAAATATATACAATATTAAGAAGGAGAAACAGGAGAAAGTTGTAGTTCACTATGTACATTTTTCTTTTTTTTAAACCAAGAAAAAAAAGTCTTCATCAATTCAGGTCTAGGGAGGGGTCCAGGTAATTCACAAATTCACTCATGAAGTTAATTTCATCTGTTTATTGCGTTCCTGTGAAAAGTCACAGGCCACCTTCTACAAACGTCACATGAGACGCGGTGATCAAGGCACAAAACCTGCATTAAGTTTCCAACAAGGGACCGAATTATTTTTGCTTTCTACAAAAAGTCAAAGGAAGGAAAAGTAAGACATCAAAGGTACACCCAGCCATAGGCATACCTTCTGCAGGGAGGAGGCATCATGATCAACAGATACGTACAGTACAGGGATGTCTAGTCACCTCTCAAGTCCCGGGGGCAACATCCTCGTTTTAATACTTCGACAGTTCATAGAATCTCTCTCTCATCTCCTCACCAGCTGCTTCCACGGCCAGCCCAGGGCCCTCGAGGCCCCCAGGCCCAGGGTGAACTTGCAGGTGGGTGAGCACTCGCCCCCCGGGGCACTGGTGCTGAAGGAGTAAAGTGCTCCAGTCCAAGAGACTGGCCCGTGAATACGGAGATCCTGGGGGGGAGCGGCCCAGAACCAAATACGTCTTTGGTGTGTGTGTGCAGCAGGCCCACGGCGGCAATTCCATGGACCACCTTAACCGCTTGCACGGACTTGAGGATCCAGCGGACGGGTTCAAGACAAAAGGTCAAGGACACAGGCTGAGACTCAACACAGCTTTTAAAACAATTCAAGACCCCAAAAAGCTACTTGGGGAAAAGAAAATGTTTAGAAGGAAGAATATTTGGAGTCAAATCTCTCTCTACCTAAGGAAAAAGTATATATGTAACATATATATACACATATATATATAAAAAACTATAAAGACACAAAAATGAATCAACTGTTCCAACCGATAAGGAAAAAACACTGGTCCCCGATGGGCCCAGAGCAGACACGACAGTTGCTGTTGGCACTGTTGACTTGTTTGAAACATCACGTATGTCTTTTAAAAAGCTGTTTAATCAGTTGAGGTTTCAAAAACTGTAAGAGCGATGGGATTCACAGAATGACCCCCACCTCCCTGCATGCAATGCTCCCTTATCTGTCTGTCTTGGGCCTCCTCGGGAGTGTACTTGCCTTTGAAAAGATCGACCAGCTGCTGAGCCTGCATTCTCTGCCTTCCTCCTGGCAGGTGTGAAGGAAGAGCACCCCAACAGAAGTGGCTGCAGGAAGGAGGGCCTGACAAAAATCCAGCGGTCCCAGGCGGTGGACGACTGACAGGCACCCCTGTGTTTGATGGTATTCTTTATGAGAACTGCTGAGAGCAGAATGAAGCCTTTAATTCAAAGAGCAGTTAGCCAAGAGCCATTGAAGGCCAGAGGGACTCTGAGTTGGATGAAAAGCCAGGATGCCCAGAAAACAGCTGCTTAAAGCCCTGCCACAGCCTCTGCCAATCCCCACAAGGGCTCAAGTGTGCCCTGCCACAGCCTCTGCCAATCCCCATGAGGGCTCGAGCGTGGGCCCCTGCAGCTGAACCTGGCCACAGGCAGGCATGCTAGTCACCTGGGGCCTCAGGCCGAGAGCCCACCCTGTGCTATAGGAAAGCCGCAGCAAAGCTGGTATTACGACTGCCCTGAACCTCTGCAGAACACGTCTAAACAACGAGTCCGTCAAAGCAAGTGAGAAGCGCCAGCGAGCACTCCCCAGTGGGTGAGCTACCAAGAGACAGACGACTCATGTCTGTTATAGACCCGGGCTCAGACCCAACTGCCTTTTACCATGAAAACAGTCACCGGACCAGATGTGTTCATCAGTGCCCTAACAGGCTGGGAGAGCATCACCAAAGGATGTAAGCAAAACACACACACACAAGGAGTAAAACTTTGCCACAGACGCAACTGAATTTTAAGGAGGTAAGTAGGTATTTACACAATGGGAGTGGCATGTCAATACAGGCTGACAAAGGACCTCTCTCTGCCCCTTTTACCAGTTCCATTTCATAAAAACTTTTTTGGTATTAATAAGTGATTTAAAAAAAAAAAAAAGGTCCAAGAGGCAATGGCAGAGAAGGGAGGGGCCATGTCATACCTCTCCCGTTTAAAAATGCTGTACGGTGACCTCTAAAAATAAACTAAGGCAGCTTTATAAATGAGCTGGCTCAGTTTCCACTGCAGAGTTTATATAATCCTCTGAGAGTAGGCAAAAGGTTCTTAAAATTTTAGTACAAAAATCACTCATGAGTTGGTTAAAAAGTTTCCATTTCCTTTTTGAAAAACCTGCTCTTATCAAAGGTGGGAAAACACACACACACACTGCCTGTAAACACCATTCTTGCATAAAATCTTGCTCCAGAGAACCATGATCTGTACATTGTTTTCAAAAAGAGAATCCCTCCCCTCATTCACATTCACATCAAGCTTCCGTTGGAGATTCGGCCGCGTGGTGATGAGCAGACAAAGGTCAGGTCCACGTGCAGCTTGGGGTCCTCCGGGGACATGCCGGCTGGCTCTCTGCCCACCCTTCCAGCGAAGGACGGCTGCGCAGCAAGGGCACGGAAGCGCCGCGGCCCCGCGCGCTGGGCTGGTCGGCCTGAGACGAGTGGAGCGTCTGCACGTGCCGTCACTGCAGCCTCCACACCAGACGTACAAGGCAGCGCAAGACGCGCAGGAGGATCATCTGCGGGTGGCCCCCAACCGCCGGGTGACGCACGAGGACCTGCAACGAGAAGACAGAGGCTGCTCACTGCCCGGCCCGACTCGCTTCAGGCGGGACTGGGCGGGGGAGGAGGACACCCGCACTGAAGGCAGCAATCACCCTGCTGGAGCCTCTGAGAAGGGCGCCGGGGCACCCAGGTGCCAGTTCCTCCCAGAGCTGCCACCCCCGAAGGAGCAGGGGCACTGAGGGGTGCTCTTTATAAAATGACTGAAAGGCTGTTTGGAGACTCAGGGAGGACCCCTGAACCTGCTTCTCCCTCTAAGAACCACATAATTCTGGGGTACCTCCCTGGTGGTCCAGCAGCCAAGGCTCTGCGCTTCGGAGGCAAAGAGCAGAGCTTTGATCCCCTATCAGGGAACCGAGATCCCGCCTGCTGCGGTCAGAAACAAAACAGCAACAACAAACAAAAACTGCACATTCTTTCCACAGGTGACGTCACAGCTGACCAGAGCTGCCTGGACCAGGGAAGGCAGCAGCCACTGGCGAAGGAACAACCCGGCGCAGGGCGAGAGCAAATCAGCCAAGATGGCGTGGTCAGGCCCTCTCGGCCCACGTTTTGTAAATAATGGCTGTGCAACAGCCTAGACCGTTCACAGCACTCTGCACGCGCGGCACAAGGTGCCCGCTGGGTCACGGGCTGCTGTGCGCTGCATGCCTGTGTGAGCTTCACTGCTGCGGCTGCACCAGGGCCACGCTGGAGTGGCACCGTGATGTTCATGGGGCTACCTTTGGGCTATGTTACGGCTACATTGTGGCTGCTGCGCCAGCCAGGAGAGAAGAAATGTGTCTGCGGGTCCTGAGGCTCCTTGCGTCTCCTTCCAGCCTCTGAGCTGGGGCCTTGCCTGCCCCGGGTTCAGCGAATAGCGTAGACAGTGTGGACAACACAACTAGCGTCATGAACAGGATGAAGAGTGATAACGCCCACCACCTCCACACAGGTGCTGAGAAATGTCACCCCAAGTTGGGGTCCCGTGAAGAGAGACATGGGTAAAGCAAATGGGAACCCGGGGGATGCAAGTAACTAAGTTACTGACATTCAAATAGGTTTCAGGCTCCCTTAGGGTGAGTTCTCAGGGTGATCTGACCCAAGAAGCTAAACAAAGTGAAGTGCTGACGCGCCACCCTGCCTCTGGCGCCAGGCAGCTCTTCTGAGTGCATGCTGTCAGCCCGGCACAGTGGCCAGGGTCAGCGAACAGGTAGACTCAACCCTCGCCCCTCCAGCCCTCACCCCAGAGTGGCAGGCAGAGTGTGACGAAAGATAGAACAGGTCTATCTGCCGGTGACCCCCACAGGTTTAGGACAAGCTGAGATAGTGCTCAGAGGGAAACTGGCAAGCTACTGAACGCCTCAAGGTCCCCATGTCTTCCAGAGCACGCCCACCTTCGGGTCTAATCCACTTTGCAGCTAAGTGCAGAGTGTAAAGGCTTCCCTGATCGGTGGCTCATAGGTAAATAATCTACCTGCAGGAGATGCAGGTTCGATCCCTGGGTCGGGAAAATCCCTTGGAGGAGGGAATGGCAACCCACTCCAGTATCCTGGCCTGGAAAATCCCATGGACAGAGAACCTGGTGGGCTACAGTCCCTGGGGTCGCAAAGAGTCGGACATGACTGAGCAACCAAACAAGAAGCAGCAGCAGCAGGGTGCACGCCCAGACCAGCCGAAGCTGCAAACAGACGACCCACTTCCAGTCAGGAGCTGTTTCTCTGCTCAGGCCTGAACGCAACACCCCAGGCCTGCTCCCTGTTCTGTCCGAAGCTCTCCATCAACCCCTCTCCTCACTCTGGGGGGCTGGTCTCTTCCGATGCAGAATCGTGGGACCACTGGCCACGGGGCAGGCTGAGGACAGGCGTCCCCTCCCAGATCTAACTGCCGCCTGCAGATGCCAGCTGCAAGCAGGGCTCCCTCCTGGCCACTGTTTACACAGCCCTCTGGGGCATGCTGGACGGGATGGAACTGTGATAAGGCCTGAGCACTTCCCTTGCTCCTTCCAGAACCAGACTGGAGGAAATCGGCTGTATGTAAGCGATTCCTGTAGAGGCGTTCCGTAACCACAGTCTGCGATTTTTATCTGCTCGACACACAGATTGCTTTGTTTTGATTTAACTTTCTAAATTACTTTGCTTCTTTGGGGTGAGAATAATTTAGGGGAAGGTTAATTTTAGTTGAGACTAATATTAACAGGTTGAAAGAGGCTTATTCAAAATAAAACCACGATTTACTAAAATGAAGAAAGTGTACATGGGGCTGGGCTAAGCCACTGCTTCAAGATGGGGAGGGCCGTCTTAAAGCCGTCTGGCTGTCCCTGGTGGCCTTCAGGTGGACCAGAGAACAGAGTCAAGATGACCCCACGAGGGGACTGGGTCACACAGCACGGATGGACCCTGCTGACCCTTAGCCAATTTTATATTCCAGAAATGGAATTATCTAAGAGGAGAAAACCTTCCACGTACACTGTGAGAACAACACGTGCAGAAAAATTTCTTATTAACAGTTTTGCTTCCGTCTTGCATGAGAAGACTATGCGGTGGAGATACAAAGACGTGCCAGGGTGGCAGGGGAACGCAGGAAAAATTTGGCAAAAGGGACGCCCAGCCCCTGACCAACGAGGAGATGCTGCAAGGCCTGGGGGAGCGAAGACGGGGCACACTCAGCCCCTCGGATGGCACGTGGGACAGCCCAGCACACGCCATCAAGCCAGCGAACAGCCGATTCTGGATGCCATTCAATGGAGGAAGCCATTACTGCTGATTCCGAGAGCTGTGCCAGCCCAGAGAGCCCTTGACAGCTGGCCCAGCCAGCCAAAGCTGCTGCTGGCTCAGCGTGGACAGCTCACACCTCAGACAGCTGGAGGATGGGCAGCTCCAGTCAGGGCGGACACGCTGCGCCTGACACCTGCAGAGGGCACAGACATCGTCTCGCCAGGGGGAGTCACCAACACACACTGTCTGCAGCGCGGCGAGCGAGAAGCCTTGGCTTCTGGTCTCCAGGACTGTAAAGAAAGCTGTTTCTGCTGTTGAAGGCCCTCTGCCTGTGCTCCAGCCCCCCTAGCAAACTAATATACCCATGCATGCTCAACCAGCGCTCCTAAGCCTTTGCCCCTAAGGAAAACCAGCGCTTCCTGGCTCAAGAACTGCACAGTGCTGCTTTAGTCTAAACCATAAAAACACTTTAAAAGGATATATTACAATGGTACATTTGGAGGAAAAAAGATGAAAAACTAAAGAGGCTCCTAGGTTCCAACCCCTTCTGTCTCACAGTTTCCTCCTCTGCTCATCCACACATGCACATCCCCCTGGACTTCTGTCCCTGTGGTCTAGATCCAGGTCCCCCTCACGGTCCTCGCTCCTCCCTGGCCGGGGGGGCTCTGGCAGCCCTCACACGGGCCCGCGTCACAGGAACACCTGACTTCAAAGCCCGTCTGCATGCAGGAGGTCTCGCGGGCACTCCTGGGTCACAGCCCAGTGCACAGGGCGCCTGCGGCACGGCCATCGGTGGGAACAGCCGCAGAGCAAGCCTGGGCCCCAGCCCAGAAGCCAGGCACAGGCACGTGCACGCTCCCGCCCTGCAGCCTGGAAAGCATCCGCGCGTGCCAGTGAAACCAAGGCCCGCGCCCGAACAGAGCCAAGGTGCGGATGGCCGTTCCTGTCCCAGGAGCAGATGGGACAATGCGCTCCAGCACTGTCTGCTGTGAAGAACACAGCACCGGCCACCACCAGAGCTCCAGCTCTGGGGCCAGCAACCACGGGTCGGCCAAACACGCTCTCTTGCTTGGGGAGCAGGCGTGCAGGATGCGACACAGGTCTGGAGAGACCTCCCTGGTCATCCAGTGGCTAAAACTCTGTGCTCCCACGGCAGGGGGCCCTGGATCGATCCCTGTTCAGGGAACTAGATCCCACACGCCTCAACTAAAGACCCTGCATACTGCCATGAGGACCAAAGATCCCACGTGTCACAACTAAGACCCCAGCACAAACAAATAATTTAAGGGAATTTATTCTAAAAAAGAAAAAAAAAAAAAAAAAGAGGGGACTTCCCTATTGGTACAGTGAGTAGGAATCCACCTGCCAACACAGGGTACACGGGGTTGATCCCTGACCTGGGAAGATCTCTCATGCCATGGACTCCGATCCTGTGGGCCACAACCACGAAGCCTGCGCTCTAGGGTCTGTGAGCTGCAACTACTATGCTTGCGTGCTGCAAATACTGAAGCCTGTGCATCCAGAGTCTGTGTCCCAACAAGAGAAGCCACCACAATGAGAAGCCCACGCACCGTAACTGGAGAATAGCCCCCACTCACCACAACGAGAGAAAGTCTGCTCAGCAACAAAACAGCACAGATAAAAATAAATAAATACTTTCTTAAGAAAAAGTATTTTAAAATACTCTCCCAGCCTGCCCTGGAGAACTTGTCAGGCTGACCATGCCCGCCCGCAGAGGGCAGCTGATTCCGCTTTCCTGTCCTGCAGGCGGAGAGGAGCCTGGACCCTTCGAAGCCCACAGGACACACCAGGCCTTCTGACTTTGTGCACCCGAGCCTGGAGACTCACGGCATCACCCACTGTCACTGCGCAATGGAACCCCGACCTCTCAGCCAGCCTGGCTCTCCTGCCTCTCACAGACGGAGCCTCGAGATCAGGAAACACCAGGTGACCTGACTGCTTGCCTCGAGTTGCAGCACAGCGCAGGACACACTCAAGAACCTGGGCTCCACAGGCAGGGCCAGACCTCACTGGGCCTGATGACTCAGTAAGCACCAGCCACAGGTTCACTCAGCATCATCACTCAAGAGGGCTTACCATCAAAACCACGCAGATGCACAAAGCACAGTAAAAATAAAGGTTGAGTAAGACCATAAATGTGATTAAGAGACTAAAAAAAAAAAAAAGGGAAAAGGAAAAGGAAAAAAAGGGAGCTAGGGAACTAGGACTGAGATCTGGTGCCACAGAACCACAGTGTAGTTAGGAGTTTTCTGGCAGTCAAGGTAACAATGGCAACACGACAGTATTTTCACCATCTTATCAAAACAGAGCACGATACCAAACTCTTGGAGACAAACCAAAAAGCAAGGTATGCCAGAACTCTGAGACTCTGAGCGCTTTAACTCGTTCAAAAGCTTGCTTCTTAAGAGAGTTTCAACATGAATGCCTAGACGTCCCAAGCTTTTTTTTTTTTTTAAATACAGATTTATCTCTTAAGTGGTAACTCATTATAGGAGACTGAACTCTAGACTCTGAGACCAGGAAGGACGCTTATAGAGAGAGAACCTCTGCTCCAGTTTGGGCAAATGACGATAGAGTGTCTGCCCGGATGTACGGTGTTTGCATTTTCCGAAACAAGGCTGAACATTGTCACCATCACAGGGGACAGGCTGAGGCAAGGGGCAGAGCGGCCCCACTGTTGGATGGAAGACCCCTCTGCCCACTCATAACCCATCAGCGAGACTACAGGTCAGAGAGGAACAGGGCCCGTGTAGGAAGACGCGACGCGGAGCTCGGTAAGACGACTGGGTCTCTCTCCATGTTAAGACCAAGGACCAGAGTCGGGGCAACTCCGCTGGGATTCCAGACCCACTGCTCTTCTCAGGTGTCAGACTGATGCTGCCCCAAGGCCAAATTCACTTTCTATCTGTCACCAAGGCAACAACGGCATTTGCATAGCTAGTGCCTAACAAGCTTTGTTGTCAACACAGCTGTGGAAAGAGCACCAGGGGATCCCCTTGGCCGGATGTGGTGCCCCCCCAACCTCTCAGCACCAGGAGTGAGATTTCCCACAGCACTGCACCCAGCTCCCACTAGGGGGGCAAGGGATGCCCAAACGTCGCAGAAAGACCCTATCGTCATGAATCCCACCTTCTGACTGTCAACAACACTTCAAAGCATCTATTACAGGTGACGCTTCTGGTAGGGCAAATAGCCACTTTCCTCACTGACCTGTCATTCACCAGATTTTCTTAGCCCAGTATCACCCCTAGAAATAGAAAACTTGGTTTCCAGGCCCCATGCTGGCGAAATGAAGAACCCTGGCCCATGACCTTCGAGGGGTATCGCTGTGCCAACCACAGAGAAGCCAGAGATGGCAATGACCACTCCAGCATGGGACACCACTTGATGAAATACTGAATTCAGAGCAAGCATGCGTGGTTGTGAAAGGCCCAGGGTCCAAAAAACGCAATGAGACATAAACACTTTAACCACAGCCCACACCCCTCTGCTCTGGCTCAGCCGGGAGAAGTCGGGCGGAGGACGACGTGATAGGCTGATTATTTCTGTACGTCTGCAGGAGGGCTGAGCCTCCAGGGCATCACCATTTCCTCCTCAAGAAATTTAAAAAACCCCAGTTAGTCCTCTCTGAAGTCCCCCTCCAGGCACCTGCATCTCCAAATGGTTCTGTGCTGACGGCCTCCGGTCCCCCAAGAGCCAGGCAACCGTGCAGGTGTGCCCACCTGCCACAGCACGACAGTGCCCTCATGGGTGATGTGAGCGCGCCCATATCCAGCTTGGTGCCCACCCAGGCATGCACCCACACATCAGCGCCTCAACCCTGGCTCACAGCTGTGTGACCCAGACAGACACAGCACGTCCGGGGTCCCCCCACCCAGGTCCAGCCCCCCAAAATTTCCTTTAACAAACTGGGTACTTATCAGACAGGTGAACAAAGCTACTAGCCTCTCTCCTTCTATAAAGATCAATGGAGAAAACTCAGTTACAGTTCAGAGTGAGAGGAAACAGCCCTGGTGGAAGACAGCATTTTCTAGATCCATCTCTCCATGCTTTAGATTTAATTGTCACTACACATCCCGAAAGATCTTCCCTGGTGGCTCAGACAGTAAAGCGTCTGCCTGCAATGCGGGAGACCCGGGTTCGATTCCTGGGGCAGGAAGATCCCCTAGAGAAGGAAATGGCAACCTACTCCAGCACTCTTGCCTGGAAATTCCATGGACGGAGGAGCCTGACAGGCTACAGTCCACGGGGTCGCAAAGAGTCAGACATGACTGAGCGAATTCACTTTCACACATCCTGAAGAAACTGGCTGAATACGCGGCTCCTGAAGGTGAAGTGATGGGTCAGGGGTCGAGGTCCCTGCACTCGTCCATGAACTGTTTCTTCCTGTGAGATCACACTTCACCCTCCATAAGAAAGCCCTTGTCCAAAAAACCTGCGATCCACGGCTGCGGTCTTGATGGAGACCATCGAACCCCACGCTCTCTGAGATGGCATGTGTGCAAGGCTCTAAAATCCACAACTGCCTCACTCGACTCCAAGGAAAATATTCACCAAGCCTGAAGACTGCATCACACGTTAACGGCAGACATCAATCTAAGTATCCTAACCACAGCTGTTTTTGCTACAGAAACTGTCACTCTATCAACGTGTGAGTCAAGTGACAAGCACCATCTCGTGAGATACCATGGGTCTAGTTTCAATGTTTAAGATGCACATTTTTCATTATTCTTTTTTTCAGACAGTAATATAGAGCATTTTACTTTGTTTGACTCCAACATTCAATTAATGAAGGCCTCAAAAGAGGACCACCTGAGAACATGCATCTCTGAGTGTACGTGTGGTTTACACTATTACCAAACAAGTCGCAATTTTGACCTCTCCCTGTCCACTATCTACAGAAGACAGGAGAATATCACTTCTAAAAATAAGGGCCAAACATCAGGTTCATGTATCTTACAGATGATCCTTGAACAAGGTGGCTTTGAACTGTGCAGGTTCACTTACATATGGATTCTTTCCAATATGGTACCTAGTTTTCATTCTGTTGCTCTTTAAATTAGCTAAGTGTGGGGAAAAGCTTGTGTTCAGTTAGAGATTATGCTATGTGGAACCAGTTGAGTCCAGATGCCATCCACACTGCTCCAGCTTCCTGCCCTTGGGTGAGTCATTTACTAGTTTCTCTGTCTTGAGGCAGAGATGGTAACGATGGATTTCTGTCTGCATGGAGGGTCGTGCCCCAAGCCCCTCCGATGTTCAAGGGTCAACTAACAGGAAAATGCTAATGTGTTGACACCAGTTTTCCTGTTGCTCCCCTCAGAACCAGCCTCTAAGCCCCCTTTTTTCTTCTCCACTTCGTCTACTTCAGGGATACACTTCCTCTGTATAGTTCAGTCAATTCATGCCTGCACATGCCCAGGACCAAAAGTAGGAGGCAGACAGCCTGAACAAAAGACACACTGTTTTCCTGAGATAAAACAACGCAAGGGTTTTATCCATTTCTGGCCCATCTAGAGAGCCTATCCTATGGGCATCAGCTATAGCTGTCCACTGCAGGCCCCTACCTGGACATCCCCAGGTCATAGCCTACCTGAGTGCAGAGTGACTTAGGCTGGGTAATCTGATGCCTAGGAAAGAAGGTGAACGTCCCAGTCTGGGTACTGGGAAGGGCAGGCATGCAGGTTAGAGAATTGGGGGGGGTGTGCCTAGTCACCCCAAGAGCACATGTTTTTACATTCTGAAGGGTCTAACACCCCCGTCACAGCTTTGAACTACAACCCCAGACAAGCCTGAGAATCCCACCCAAGCAGACACCATCCTTGAGAACTGGCCATGAGCACAAAGCATCCCATGCCTGCAAGGGACCAGAGTCCATGCTTGCTGACGCCCCCTCCAGCAGAGGATCTTGGACTTGCACTCACACAATATGTAAATTGTGGATGAAGCCAGAGGCAACCAAGAACAATAGGAAAGCGGGCGGCCGGGGTGGAGGCTCCCATCCACAGGGAAGAGGCAGCAGCGGGCAGGGCGACTGAAGCACAGAGGTGCTGCTGCCCCCGGGCTTCCTGCCAGCTACTCGCCCTCTTCAGAAAGCCCCAGAGAGAGATGTGGCTTCCCTGCTGCCCAGTGTTCCGAAAGAGCCTTCTCCTCCCTCCTCGGGGTCCCAGAGAGGAGGACACGGGGAACCGTGGAGCCAGGACACTGTGCGGCTGCAGGTTACCCACCTGCAAATCCCAGAGGGGTCCCAGAGCTCCATTGCCTCTTCAGCCCCTTAGGTTCTGTCCCACTACAAGTCTGCATGTGACTGGGGTGCCGAGGTGCTTCAGTGCCTAATTACAGCATGGAGACACGCTGGAGGCTGCCACTAGCCAATTGAGCGTCAAATTAAAGTGAGCATGCTCAGTCGCTCTAGCCATGTCCAAATCTTTGCAACCCCATGGACTGTAGCCCACCAGGGTCCTCTATGAGAATTCTCCAGGCAAGAATACTGGAGCGGACTGCCTTGCCCTTCTCCAGGGATCTTCCATCCAAGGATGGGACCTGAGTCTCCTGCATTTCTTGCACCAGCAGGCGGATTCTTTACCCACTCAGCCACCTGGGAAGCCTGAGAGAGATGTGTAATAACCTGTTGAACTGATCAGGGACCCAGGAACTTATTTTGATACATGAAGAAAACACAGAGGAAATACACTCATGAAATAACCACATTTTCCTTCCATCATGAATGGGAAAGTACTGATTTGTAGTAGAGGATACCACCTCTGACCAGGGGCTCTGGAATGAGACGGATGGACACCCTGTGGCTCCTGATACAATGCACGGGGGAGGACACGTCGTCACACTGCTGGGACACCTGGCAGGTCTGCATGCAGCCCACAGAGGACACAGCCCTGTCATGCTATTCACTCCCAGCCGTGCTCGCCACACCGTGGTTACTGGTTACAGAAGAGAATATGCTTATTCACAGGAAGGACACGCTGATGAATTCGAGAATAAAGGAGTATCGTGCCTGCAACTTCTCCAATAGCTCAGAAAACAGTCTGCACACAGGCAGGTGTGAGAAAAGTGAAGGCCACTCGGTCGTGTCAGACTCTTTGTGACCCCCTTTGTGACTGCAGCCCGCTGGGCTCCTCTGTCCGTGGGATTCTCCAGGCAAGAACACTGGAGTGGGTAGCCATTCCCTCCTCCAGGGGATCTTCCCAACCCAGGGGTCGAGCCTGCATCTCCTGTGCTGCAGGCAGATTCTTTACCGTCTGAGCCCCCGGGGAAGCCCAAGGCATAAGGGAGGGGGATGTTATAACACATGCGGCAGAGCTAGCAGCAGGGGCTTGGGGGGCAGAGAGTTAACAGCAGGGGCTTGGTGGCAGATACAAGAGGGGTCTCTGTACCACTTTGCAACTTTGGTGTAAAACTCTGCAATTATTTCAAAACCAAAAGTTAAAAAAACACAGCATTCATGGAGCAATAAAACTCCCATCAAGTAGGGTGACGGGTCCCCCTGCCCGGGCAGGGTGGTTTGGGGAGATGACATTGAGTCCTGGAAGAGAAGGGGACATTCACCTGGGCTTTGAGCTCACCTGGGCCTCTCTCACCTCCTGCTTCAGGGATTCAGCCTCCACAGCTCTGGCCCACAGGCCGCCCCCCGCCCTCCTCAAGGGCACTGACCACACGACAGTTTCCTCTAGTGCTCTATCTGCGAAACGGGAACGCAGCCTGTCAGGCTTTGCAAGGCTCGTGGCAACAAAAGGCCAACACTTCACAAAAGGTACTGTAGCCATATTAAGTAGCTAAGGACACCAAATGTTTAAAAGGCCATGACCCACCATAAAGCGGCTAAGTGGCAACGGACTCTGCCTGCCAAGAAGTGACACTTCCCGGGGACAGACAGTGCTTAACTTGAAAGCAAAACGCCTCCCATTTCCTGCTAAGACGTCCACCCCCAGCTGCACACCCACCCCCCCACCCCATTCAACAATG